>PISX010009661.1:0-74559 GCA_004024625.1 Mellivora capensis
AACCATAAGTGACTCTTAATCTCACAAAACAAACTGAGGGTTGCTGGGGGGAGGGGGTCGGGAAAGGTGGGTGGGGTAATGGACATTGGGGAGGGTATGTGCTATGGTTAGTGCTGTGAAGTGTGTAAACCTGGCGATTCACAGACATGTACCCCTGGGGATAAAAATTTGTTTATAAAAAAAAAAAATTAAAAAAAAATCATTAAAAAAAAACCAAAAAAAAATATACTAAATGAGCTTTTCTCTTGGGAATGAAGATATATTCTCTAGTCATTACCTATTTTTTTTAAGTTCTTGACTCTAAGATCAAATGGAGGCTTTTTGTAGAGTAATGAAGTATTTCATCCCTTTTTTGCCAGGTTTTATGGCACTTGGACATCTTCCGACGTAGCTTTAGGCAGCTTACAACTCACAAGTGCATGGGCGATTCCTGCATCTTTTGTGCTCTCAAGGTAAGTTCTTCAAATCTGTTTCTTCTCACCACTATTAGGCTGCCAAATGATCAATATTGAGGTAGTTTGGTTAATCAGAGTGATGCTAAAGAATTTCTTATTAGTGCGAAGATGAACATGATTAGTTTTTCTTGCTTCGAGGAATTGTTATTTGGCTTAGGTTGTCTGTTTTTTTGAAACTTTTTTGTCCATACAGCTCTATTTAATGTGATAGGATTTTATTCAAATGTGCTTAGATTTTGAGTATTACCTGAAGAGCTAATTCTAAATATTTATTTTGAAAGAATAAACAACCAGGTATTTTTAGTGGAATTAACTATTGTCTGTTAAAGCTAAATTTAGCAACAAACTCTTCCTATTGAAAAAAGCCAGTACTAACATTTTTCTATTCCCTAATGTTTCCCATTACCACATTTAATAGATTCATTATACCCATTCTCGACCCCATTGTCTGTCTGACTCCCAAGTTTTTCATTTCTAAATAAAATGAAACCTAAAGATTCAGAGTAAGCTGCAACAGAGGAAGAACTAGGTTGTATGAAAGGCCCCATTCTCAATTACTTTATCTGTTGTCCAACATTGAGCTTCTCTGTGTTTTTTTTGGCTTGTATGTACAATGGATTATTTATGGCTGGATGAGTCTGCATGAGTTCTGATAAGCATACAGTGTCATTTTTCAGACTCAAGAAGTCATTCTTGGTTTGTGACAGGGATGCTTAAGTGTAGTCATTGCATATGTAATTTAGTTGTTTTTACATCTTGGAGTAAGAACTATAACAAAAATCCAGGAGAATTTCCCAGTTATTTCAGGTGTTCATAACAACTGATTTGAAACAGTTTTTTGAGCAGCATCACTTTGGAGTTTTAAGTCCATGTTGGGCAGATATCTTTAGAAAGAGATGACTGAGTCTTCTGAACATTTTATCGCTTGGGTCACAAATATCTTTTTTCTTTCCCCCTTGGAAGCACTGGAATTTTTAGCAAAATATATGTTATTGATTAACTGGGAGTTTGAATGTGAATTTTAATGAAACCAAATCTTTTACAAATTGTAACATTTCTGACTATGCCCATTCAGACAGAAGTCCATCCACAAGAGTATTTGGCTTGATTTTCTGAAGGGCACATTAACATTAAGTATCTAATTTTGGGTCAGCAAGAAATATAGTGGTCCTCTGGCCAGCAAATCCAAGGGAAGTCTAGTTCATGGCATTAAAAACCCAAGTAAGGTACTTGCTAGAGAAATTTGAATCCTGGAGAAATCCCTGGTAGAGGAATCTCTTGAAACTAGAAGCTCTCATCTGTACCAGGAAGTAATGATAGAACTTATATGACCCCATGATGTGACTTTGATTAGTCAGGACTGTGTCATCCTCTTCGTTAACCAAGGTGGGATTCTGATGAACTGGCTGTACCAGTCTTGTTATGTTTTAATTTCCAGAAGTACAAATTGTTATTGTGCTATAAATTAGTATCATTATAGAAGCCAAGTAGATGAAGAAAACCAACAATGGGACTTCATGGGATATCTTCTGAGATACCCAAGTAAGAAAGGAAGATATTTTTCAACTTATGAGGCTGAGGATGTACCTTGGGACTCTTTCAGAGAAGCAGTTGCTTATGGCAGATAGGTAAATGGGCTTGGGGAATCACAGGCTCTGTTTTAGATCTTCATAATTCTGAGGAGTTCTAGTATTTTCCTCATCACATCATTGTCTGAGCTATCAACGACGTTTATTTTCCTTCACTGCTTCTTTTGTTATATTGGGAGTATATTAAAATTTTGGTGTTTTCCTGTAAAGTGCTTTTCAGTCCCTCAGTGCTATATAAGTGTTAAATAATTAAGCTCTAAATAATTAAGTTTGCATTCTTTTAATTATTGTATACCTCATTTGAAAATTTATAAATAGACTTATATTGCAAATGGATTAATTTGACTGTGTGGATGAACTGGATGTGGTTCTAAGAGTTGAGAAATTTAAATTGATAGAATAGCCATATTCCTTCATCCAGGAGGATTTCATTCCAGAAGGAATGTTGAGTGTTTGAAAGAGTAAATCTGGAATGGACCATCAGCACCTGGAATGTTCTTTTTTGTTCCCTACTTTAATTTTTTTTTTTTTTTTTTTTTTAAAGAAAGAGAGATGGGGACAGGGCAGAGGGAAAGGTAAGGAGAGAATTTTAAGCAGTCTCCATGCCCAGCAGGAGACAACCCTGAGATCATGACCTGATCCAAAATCAAGGGTTGGATGCTTAACTGAGCCACCCATGTGCCCCTAAAAATATTTTTATGGAATATGAAATAATATGATTCATCAATGAACTAGATTCTAGTCAGTAAAATAAGACAAAAGGATAAATATTAGAAAAAAAGCAGCAAAGGTATTATTTACAGATGACATGTTCGGCTATTAAAAAAATCTCAAAGTATCTGCTGATATAGCAGTAGAATCAATAAGAGGATTTAGCAGGTTGTTGCCTGTAAGATTAAGGTATAACATTCAATTGTATTTCTCTGTACTAGCAACTAACAGAAATTGCAACTTAAAAAGAGTTTTTATAATAATCAAGTATATAAAGTACATATGAATAAATCTAACAAAAAGATATGACATTTATATAAAATCTCCACAGAGATCCAGTATAATGAATAATCACAAAATGAATATCTTGTAACAACTCTTTGGGTGAAAATAGAATACTGTCAGTACCATAGACATTCACCTTCCCTTCTTTCTCAGTCATATCTCCATCTTTCTCCCCGGAGTAGCCACTTTTCTGATGTTTTGTGGTAATCACTTCCTTGTTTTATCTGAATAGTTTTCCTACTTATGTATCCATTCTTAAACAATATAATTTAAAAATTATCTGTTTTTTTTAAAAAATTACTTCACTGTAAATGGAATCTTTTTTTTTAAGATTTTATTTATTTATTTGACAGAGAGAGAGAGATCACAAGTAGGTAGAGAGGCAGAGAGAGGATGAAGCAGGCTCCCCGCTGAGCAGAGAGCCCAATGTGGGGCTTGATCCCAGGACCCTGGGATCATGACTCAAGCCGAAGGCAGAGACTTCAATCCACTGAGCCACCCAGATGCCCCTAAATGGAATCATTTTTAAAAGACTTATTTATTTAAAAAAAAAAGATGTATTTATTTTAGAGAGATAGAGGGAGTGCAACAGCACAGGGGGAAGGAATAAATGGGAGGGGCAGAGGAAAGAGACTCTTAAGCAGACTCTGAACTGAACATGGATCCATCTCAGGACTCTGAGATCATGACCTGAGTTGAAACCAAGAGTCAGTTGCGTAACTGACTGTGCCACTTAGGTGCCCTGTAAATTGAATCATTTTATATAAATTTGTGTGTGTGTGTGTGTGTGTGTGTGTCTTCTTCAGTGCAGCAATATGTTTATAAGATCATATTTTTATGTGCAGGTTGACTTTGCTCATCTTCATTATTATATGGTATTTCATTGTATAAAGAAACCACTTTGTTTATTCCATTGCTGGTAGTCATTTGGATTATTTCCAGTTTTTATTTTTTTATGAACAATATTGCCAAGAACATTCTTGTATATATATGTATACACATTTTTTTGCATATATGCCCAGGAATAGAATTACTGCATCATAGGATATATAGATCTTCAATTTTTTTTTTTTTAATAATTCTGTCTTCCAGTATTTCCATAACTCAGTATATTCTGACTGGCAGGTTTGTCCTGGAAGTTGAGAAAATTCAGTGCTGAAATTCTTTTTTTTTTTTTAAAGATTTTATTTATTTATTTGACAGAAAGAGACACAGCAAAAGAGGGAACACAAACAGGGGGAGTGGGAGAGGGAGATGCAGGGTCCCTGCTGAGCAGGGAGCTGGATGCAGAGCTCTATCCCAGGACCCTGGCATCATGACCTGAACCAAAGGCAGACACTTAACCGACTGAGCCACCCAGGTGTCCCTAATTTTTCCATTTCTTAAATTGGGTGGTGGACACATGGGTATTTCTTTATTATTATTTGACTAAATATATATATCATACTTGTTTATAATTTAAATGATGATTTTTATTTTTTAAAAGATTTTTATTTGACAAAGAGAGACACACTGAGAGAGGGAACACAAGCAGGGGGAGTGGGAGAGGGAGAAGCAGGCCTCCCGCTGAGCAGGGAGCCAGACGTGGGGCTCGATCTGGACCTGAGCCGAAGGCAGACACTTTTTGACTGAGCCACCCAGGTGCCCCAAATGATGATTTTTATTATTTCTACTACAGAGGTGCCTTGAAGGCTCAGTCAGTAGAGCGTGCAACTCTTGATCTCAGGGTTCAAGCCCTACATAGGGTGTAGAAATCACTTAAAATCTTAACAACAACAACAAACGTACTATAGTCATTTTAGAAGGCACACTAAAGTGTAAAGAGGAAGGCTGGAAATTGCCTGAATTGCAATCTCTGTGATGATTGTCATTTCCCTTTATGCTTCTCTTCTGGTCAATGATATTTCTAGTAATAAGTCTTTCCATCCACTTACAATAAAAAGAATACTTTTTTTCCAGACCCCTGAGTTGCCTCTCTCTCTAGTGTCATCCTATTTCATTTGTTCTAACCTCAGAATATGCTGGAGTGCTGTTTTGAAGTTCCTCCCTTCTTGTATAACCTTGAAGGGTCTCCCTATTAACTCTTAAATCACTTAAAAATGTATGATTATAGGCATTTAAAAAAATAGTTTCATACTTTCTTTTCTCTTTCTTTCCTTCCTCAGGCACTCTCCATTTCAGCTATAATAGCAGATGGTACACTCTCTATACCTGCCTCTTAGACGTTGCAGATGTTACTTACTTTGCCTGGATCCCTTGGTGCCAAATCAGTAACAACAATAAACAAAACAGCATATCCCTTTTAAACCCAAACACATCTAGTCCTTTCAGAACTCCAATTCAGAAACTTATCTTCTTCCCCCCGACCCCAGAAATATATCTTCTTTTTTTTTTGTTAAAGATTTTATTTATTTATTTGAGTGAGAGAGAGCACGAGAGGGGAGAAGGTCAGAGGGAGAAGCAGACTCCCTGCAGAGCTGGCAGCTGAATGGGGGACTGGATCCTGGGATCATAACCTGAGCAGAAGACAATGGCTTAACCAACTTAGCCACCTAGGCACCCCAGAAATGTATCTTCTTAATGAAGTTTAAAAAATATTACCTCTATTTAGACCCATGATTGTGTTACTTAATAGTATTTAGCATGGCCGGATGAGTTTTTGGGAAGGTGGTTCAGCATTTCCTCCCTGTTGGTATTCCTTACAGTGCTTGCACCATAGTGTAAACACTTAACTTTTCTGGGTTCATATATTTTTTTTAAGTATTTCTTAATTTTAGTTATAAAGTTTTGGGTATTTGCCCTTTTTCTTCTCTTTTTTCTTTTTGTCTGTTTTTTTTTTTTTTTTTAAAGATTTTATTTATTTATTTGACAGAGATCACAAGTAGGCAGAGAGGCAGGCAGAGAGAGAGGAAGAAGCAGACTCCCCACCGAGCAGAGAGCCTGATGCGGTACTCAATCCCAGGACCCTGGGATCATAACCTGAGCCGAAGGCAGAAGCTTTAAACCACTGAGCCACCCAGGCGCCCTTTTTCTTTTTGTCTTTTATGTGCTCTCTCACTCTTGTTCTACTTGAGATTGTCATTGTGACTTTTAGTTTTACACTTTTTTTTTAAGTAGGTCTACTTAATCTGGGAGTTTATCCCTCATTTAGTTAGGGAAGGGTGAGATGTATGTGTTTGGTGGGGGTCCTGGGGATTTGATGGTGGGAAGATCTGCTGAAGAGTCAAAAGCCTCGGGTTCTGTCAACAAAGCAGTTACCTGGTATCCTACAATTAAATTACATTAAATTACTTTATGGTGTCCCAGTGTGGGTGTAGTTCTATATATTTAAATCCCAGTTTTTTCCTCTGCCTCCTATTTAGAAATTAGAGGAATGTTTGGTGAAGCAAATAAGAATTCCTTTTTGCTGGTACTTCGTGTCCTATTTGCATTCTTTAGTGCTAAGGGTTTTTTTTTCTTTTTTTTTAAAGATTTTATTTATTTATTTATTTGACAGACAGAGATCACAAGTAGACAGAGAGGCAGGCAGAGACAGAGGAGGAGGCAGGTTCCCTGCTAAGCAGAGAGCCCCATGAGGGGCTCCATCCCAGGAACCTGGGATCATGACCTGAGCCAAAGGCAGAGGCTTTAACCCACTGAGCCACCCAGGTGCCCAGTTCTAAGTTTGAAATGTGAAATTCTTATATCATAGATTTTTTTTTCAAAATAGAAAACTCCAGAGTTCTTGAATTTGAAGTACTCTATAAGAACTTGCCAGTTCTATAAAGTCAGACTTCTTTATGTTGGTACATAATTGTTTAGCTCTGGAACCCAGTATTAAGAACAAGAGGAGACACAAACATGTTCCTAGATGAATCAGAAGCTAGCCAACTTTCCCTTAATCTAATGTTTTGGATGAAGGATATGCCCTTCTGAGTCTGGCTAGAAGATATATATCCCTGTTTTTTCTCCACTTTTTACTTTACCTTGCACCAACCATTAAAATGCCTTTACTGTTGGTCTTATGTGAAGACCTTTTGTATAATATTTTTGCTTTTTCTTCTGCTCTCTGAATGTTTGTCAGTATTTTTGTGCCTTGTGAGCTTGGCCAGGTACCATCGTATATGTTGTATCCAGAGCTTACAATTGATTTTTGGTGGTTTATACACAATATTTAGGATAATTCATTTCTTTTGGTTCTATAAAATGTACTAGATTTTTTTCCTATGTTACTTTATACTAAGTTCCTAAAGTAATTTCAGCCTTGACATCTTGCATGCAGATTATTAACGATGCTTTCATTAAAAAATAATTTGTGTCAGTGTATCTGTCTTCTTACTTGAACCATAATGCCTTCCAATGCTGATTTAGCAAAGAGAAGCAATTTGTGTGCTGATTACCCTGTTTCTTCTGAATCCACAAATTTATTACCATCTAGTGTTACTAAAAGATATTTCCTGACCTGAACTGTTGTCATGCCTATAGCCCAGAGCTCTTATTTATTATTCATATTGAATCTGCCCTTTTGCCCCCAGCCCCCAGGATATGATTTTACTTTGGTGTTGGCTTATTTATTTATCTCTGTCCAGGGGAGGAAATCCGTCCTCTGTACTTAGTATGCCACAAAGATTTTGTTCTCCTTCCAGGGATTGTGCTAGAGGCTTTGCAGTCTGCCAAGACGTAGGACAGAGTGTTTTTTGTTATAGGCAAAAGAGAATGCTTCATTGATTGATTAAATTCAACAGATCTTCTCAATTAGTGATTTTTCTTTTAAGAATGCTAGTACAAAGCATCAAAGCCAGGGAATGATGGTGATGGTGAGGGAAGGTGGGGAGGAAATAGGTTCTTGTATATAAGGTGTTGTGTAATGTAAGTCTGTATTGGTAGAGCAGTAAGACTTTTGAAAGGGGCAGAAAAATCTGTGTTCTATTGATAGCCCACCTGTTAATTGGGGGGAGATTTGAGAGTGCAGAGAATAAATACCTCAATATATTGTACCATATAATTGTTCCTCTATTGGGTATTGAAGCATAAGCACAGGAAGTAAAGTGGTGTAAGAAATTACTCATTGTTCATTATCAGTCCAGTCCTTTTTTTTTGGTAGATTATTGGAATAGAAGGTTTTCATTGTCTAATAGTCATGGTCAATATCAGAGAAGAGTAAAGCCATTATGCTGGACTATTTAAGCCAGGAAATTAGATTTCTATTTATTTATTTATTTATTTATTTATTTATTTGACAGAGACAGTGAGAGAGGGAACACAAGCAAGGGGAGTGGGAGAGGGAGAAGCAAGCTTCCCACGGAGTAGGGGAGCCCGATGTGGGGCTCGATCCCAGGACCCTGAGCTAAAGAGATGCCCAAAGACTAAGCCACCCAGGCACCCCAAAACCAGGAAATTAGATTTCTAATATGTTCCCTGGGAATTTTAAAATTTTAAATTTTTAAAAAAGATTTTATTTATTTATTTATTTAAGAGAGAGAGAGAGACAGAGTGAGAGAGCATGAGAGGGGAGGTCAGAGGGAGAAGCAGGTTCCCCATGGAGCTGGGAGCCCGATGTGGGACTCGATCCCAGGACTCCGGGATCATGACCTGAGCCAAAGGCAGTCGCCTAACCAACTGAGCCACCCAAGAGCCCCTGTTCCCTGGGAATTTTAGCTGGTAATAAACAGTCCTCACGTGAAGAAGGTATATCCTTATGTATAATGCAAATATCATCTTGAACTTGAGTTGAACTTCTTTGTTTTGATTATCTATGGGATATGAGCATATATGTGTGGTCTTTTGGTTAACCTTTCTTAGTCTTAAAATCCTAGTAGGCTGTACCAAAATATTCTGAACTAATTTAACCATTGACATAACTTGGATAGTATAAAGTTGAGTCTTTTACCCTTTTTAAAATTTGGGGTTTAGAATTTTGCATAATATTCAAATAGAGGGATGTGGCTGCAAGGAAAAACATAGTAGATCGTCATGATTCTTTCCTTTCCACAGTTTATGGCAGAACCTGAAACTTAAACAATCTCAGAATCTTTGTGCATATCCAGAAGGGTCCCCCTTTTCATTTCCCTTGTGGGGTAAGTGGTTATGGTATTGATTCTCAAAATTTGATTTAAATACTGTTGGTAATCTCTAAGGTCCTACAGTTTTGATCTTGACAAAAATTAGCAAATTAACTATTATATTTTGTAAAACCTCACCATTAGTTAATGATTTCCCACTATAAGCAATACCATCCTCTGGTGAATTTGGCCTGTCTCTGTTCTGTGGCTCTCTGTCCAGTGTCTTTTTTTCTTTTTTTTAGGAGGTAGGGGTTTTGTTTTTGTTTTTGTTTTAAAGATTTTATTTATTTATTTGACAGACAGAGATACAAGTAGGCAGAGAGGCAGGCAGAGAAAGAGAGGGGGAAGCAGGCTCCCTGCTGAGCAGAGAGCCAGACCCTGGGATCATGACCTGAGCAGAAGACAGAGGCTTTAACCCACTGAGCCACTCAGGCGCCCCTCTCTGTCCAGTGTCTTGAATTCTTGGTGTTTCTTTCTGTGTCTCTGTGTGTATGTGGGTTCTGTCTCTTTTGTACTGGTAGCAGAAATGAGTGTGATAGGTAGCTTATGATGGTCTTTAACTTCGCCACTGCAAGTCCACAAAGTACTGGGTTATGGACTCAAAAGAGTGCAAATAAAGCCCGTGGGGAGATATGGTGTTGGTAGCTGAATTTACTTAAAAGGACTGGTATAGGATATGCAGATAACTATCTAATTGTGAAGTCCAGAAAAGGTAGGTATTTTTAGACATATGGTTAAGGAAACCGAATAGAGAAACTAACAAGCTGTTCTCTGCCTTTTCCAATGTTGGAGCAGGAGTTTCTATTAACCTGACTGGATATTTGATGATATTAAGGAATTATTATTACCTTTTTCTAAGTGTGGTAATTATATTATGGCTATGTTTTAAACAAAAAGTTCTTTTTTTTTTTTTAGAGGCATACCCTGAAATGTTTACAGATGAATAATGTCTGGTATTTGCTTCAAAATGATCTGGGAATGGGGTAAGTGGGTGGGTTGTATATATGAAATGAGATTGGCCACAGGCTGATAATTGTTGAAGATAGATAATAGGTACATGGGAGTTTGTTGTGGTATTTTGTCTACTCTAGTATGTTTGAGATTTTCTGCAATAAAATGTTAAAAATCCAATATTATTGTTTTGGGTGCCAAAACGGCAAATATTTACATATTATTCTCTTCTTGAAAAAGAATGTTTGAGAGTCCTTTGAACACATAAAACTAGTGAGAAGTTCTCTTTTAGTCTCTCTAGTAGTCTTCAAGGAGTAGTAGCTCTTTTATCTTTCTTTCAGAGGATTGTGTTTACAAACAGGCTCGATTGGCCACATTCAGGTTTACAAGTTATTTAAGTCTCTGATTTCCAGGAAGTGTGGAGAAAAGGAGTGATTATGAGAGCCAAAATGATGAGAGATTTGGGAAGCCCAGGTCAAGAAGAGAAAACCCAAGAACTGAGTTATAGCAGTGCATAAAGTATGTCATGCCTTTGCAAAAGTTATTGTTGGACACCCTTCAGGGATGAGTTGGACTGCTAACTTTCCCAAAACCTACGGCCCATAAAGCATCAAATTTAGTGATGACCCTTTTCCTTGACCCCCATCTTCTCTACTCATGACTTCTTTCAGATGCAAGGCTAGGAAGTCCTGAGAGAGAAGTAAACAGCTGTTCCCCACCTAAAGACAAAAGTCTGTGTTTTAGGGGGAAAAAACTTAGGCAACAGCTGCGTTTGTAGATGCCAAAGCACAAAGACTTTCTGTCTTTATGGCACTTTTATCTTATTTACATGGTTTTTACTAATCCAAATAATTATGTGCTCATGTGGATAGAATTGTTTGCTCCATGATCCAAGAGAGATGGCTGGGGAAGCACCTGCTTTTAGTCATTAAAGTCTTATTGCTTTTGCACTGCATCCAAGAAAATACTTAACAGACAAAAAGTAATTTGCCTTTTCCTGAGAATAAAAAGGAAGACCTCTTTGGTTTCACTTTGTGAAGAAGAGCTGAGCGAAACCTCAAAGGTGGGTTTTCTCTGTTTATTGAAATGAAACCATCAGAGATCCCATAGGGAAAAGTGATTCCTGGGTTTGGGTTCTTCCTGCCCTTTCTCAGTCCCTGCCACAGAACTCAGCAATTGGAAGAATACCAGTTTTTGTTCCTTATTGGTGCTACCACCTGTTCTTATTGCTGAACTAAATGTTCTTGGCTTTCTTTGGTGTGAACAGGATCTTCCTCTGGGAAAGGTGGGAGGAGGGTGAAAAAGGGAACAGGAGGAGGCCCGTTCCAGCCCTTGTGCTCATGTGAGAGGGACACACAGGGGTTAGTGTGCTGCCCTAACAGAGGGGCTTTGTGCTACAGCTTCTTCCAGAGCTGCAGCTCCACAGATGCATGCTGGGAGAGCTCAGGCTGCTTCATCCCTGATACACTTGCTTTTTCCTAACAATAGCAGAGCAAGACTGATAATAATAGTTACAATAAAATAAAGAGGATGCAGGCATTCTGAATACATTCAGATACTCATTGTGTATGGAGACTGTTACCTGTAATTAAGAGATGAGGAAAGAGTATAGTTTAGAGACATGATGACACTGAACACAAGTCAGGTTTGTTACTACATATCTACCGTACATGTAGGCAGAGCTCTGACTTTAGATCTTTCCCTTTCTGTGCTGAAACCTTTCTTAGATAGTCATGGGAAATCTGCCTCTTTTAAGTAAGAGCAACAGAAAGAGAAAAGTTTGGTTCTTCTACCCAGATTTCAGAGACTGGGGAGGTAGCTTAAAGTAGTTGCATTTCTGACCCAAGGTCAGTGGCAGACAGTCTCCTTAGTAACCTAAAATATAATGACAATAACAACAATGGCAGCTAATACTTAGCATTTATACAGCCAGGCAATAGTCTAAGGTATAGATAGAGATACAGATAATTTATTTAATCTGTAAATAACCCTAGGAGGTATATACTATTGCTAATCCTCTTTTAAAAGAGGAAACTGAAGCCTAGAAAAGTTAAGTAGCTTTTCCAAGATCATAGAGATGGTAAATAACAGGACTGGGATTATGAGCCCATGTAGTCTGGTTACAGAGTCCATGCTCTTAACCATTATTCTATACCATCTCTCAGTGGAATCCTGTCTTTTCTCAAACAGGGTCATCTGAACCACAGACCACACAACATGACTTGAGTGACTATTTTAATTCTCTTTGCATAATAACATAACTACTGCTATGCATAGGAGAGAAGTTAGTTCATTAGGAATTGTTGATGCCTTAGAGTATTATGGCTTAATTCTTGAGGGACCTCAGCTGAGAAAGACTAATGGGGCTGTAGTTTGCAAATATTACATTTGTGCAGAACTGTCATGAAGCCAGTTTTGGACTCTGGACAAAGAACCAAACCTCATCCATCCCATGTTCTAAGATAGAGCCTTCATTAGCAGTAATATCTTAGCATTAACCATTGAGAACAGCAAGTTGGGATGTGATAGTGGTCACTTAGTGTTTTCAGTGGTCAAATCACTATTATTTATAGAAGCAGTCACTGCTTCTTTGGCCACCTTTTCCTTTGTTTCTCTGTTCCTCTGTTTCAGAATCCTGTAGGTCACTTGGTGTAGATAGCCAGTTGTCCTCTGAGAATGTTTAACTGTGGACCTAGACCATTCCTTTAGATCTAGTTTAAGGGTCACTGATAGACATTTTTCTATTTCCAGCAACAAATTATGGAAGGTCCTGCCTTGCCTTTACCTGATCTTAAATATATTTGTGAAAAATGTCTAGGTTAATCCAAAATAACTTGGAGTACTTATAATAGATTTCTCCCAGTTCCTAGCTCATAAAATAATACTAAATATATATTATTAGTACTGTCTCCTCCACATCATTATAGAATCCTTTGTAGGGAGTAATAGGAGGTTATGTAGCAAATTGTTCTTGAGCTGCTTTTGGGGTAGATGTTCAATGTGTATGAGGAGGAACAGTGTTACTGAGAGAGTAGAATGAGAAAAAAAAAAACAGTTCGAACTTGAAATTAGCAGAATGAGGTTAAATCCCATTTTGTATTAACCAGTTATATTACCTTAAGAAAAAATTTCAACTTTTCTAGGTGATTCTTTTTTTTTTTTTAATTTTTTTAAATTTATTTATTTGTCAGAGAGGGAGAGCGAGCACAGGCAGGCAGAGTGGCAGCAGAGGCAGAGGGAGAAGCAGGCTCCCCGCTGAGCAAGGAGCCCGATGTGGGACTCGATCCCAGGATGCTGGGATCATGACCTGAGCCGAAGGCAGCCGCTTAACCAACTGAGCCACCCAGGCGTCCCTCTAGGTGATTCTTTATTGGCTTTTAAAAAAGAGGGGACTAGGGATACTTGGGTGTCAGTAGGTTAAGTGTCTGACTCTTGATCTCAACTCAGGTTTTGATCTCTGGGTCATGGGTTCAGGCCCCATGTTGGACTACCCACTGGGCATGGAGCCTACTTAAAAAAAAGAGGGGATTTAATAATATCTTAATAAGATCTACCCATATCACATCATCCATCCATCCATCCATCTATCAAACTAGTTATTGGTTGCCCTCTATATGCCAGTATCCTTCTAGGTGCTGGGAATAATATAGCAGGGAATTAAAGGACAAAAATTTTCTGTCCTCACACTTAAATTCTAGAGAGTGTAGTCAGATAGTAAATAAGCAAAATACATGGTATAATACATGCCACAGAGAAAAATAAAACAGGTGAGGGTGGAAGGTTTGAGGAAGAGGGGGTGGAACTTGCAATTTTAAATAGAGTGATCAGAGGACGCCTGAATGGCTCAGTTGGTTAAACATCTCCCTTTGGCTCAGGTCATGATCCTAGAGTCCTGGAATCAAGTCCTCATTGGGCTCCTTGCTCAGTGGGGAGCCTCCTTCTCCCTGTGCCTGCCACTTCTCCTACTTTTGTTCTCTCTCTTTTCGACAAATAAAATCTTTGAAAGAAAAAAGAAAAAGATGTAGATCAGTCAGGAAATACTATATAGTGAGGGTAGTATTTGGATGAAGATCTGATGAGTGAGTGACTGAGCTGCTTATAGTTCAAGTAAGATGAGGACCAAGAATTGACTATTGGTGAGGCCTCCTATTCTCAGATCATATAAGTAGGTTTATAAAATGGTCTTGTTTCTGGTCTCATTAGTAAGTCTGAAAAATAACCAAGGGTTTCTTTTTATGTGAAGAAGTTACTAACAAGAATGTCAAGTAAGTTATTCTCTTTGGTGTGTCAATATGTAACACATCATTGAATTTATTGTTTGTCTGGGTGGTTTAGTGAGGATCTGGGCCACGTGATGGCCCATATTCTAGTTTTTATGGGGAATGTTGAATACATATTCTGGACCATATTCTAGTTTTTGTGGGGAATGTCTAATACTACTTGAGAAGGACTCATCAAGCCAGGTGCCACTTGTTGCCACTCTGTTTCCATTCTCTGGATATCACATTCATCATTGTTTCAGATCAGGTAAAGATGGAGGAGGTAGATACATTTAATTACACCAAAATTTAAAAACTGGCCCACATAAAAGACACTAGAAGACTGCAAGAAGATATTTGCCACAAGTCATATTCACAGAAGATCCAGAAAAACTAAATGTAGTTAGAAAGACTCAAATTGGGACACCTGGGTGGCTCAGTTGGTTGAGCGGCTGCCTTCGGCTCGAGTCATGATCCCAGCATCCTGGGATCGAGTCCCACATCGGGCTCTCTGCTCAGGGGGGAGCCTGTTTCCCCCTCTCTCTCTGCCCGCCTCTCTGCCTGCTTGTGATCTCTCTCTGTCAAATAAATAAATAAAATCTTAAAAAAAAAAAAGACTCAAATTAACCAGTCTGAGTGTATTAATTAATTGCTGACAAGGAATGGGGAAATTTATGTAAATTCATTTACTGGTAGAAGTAAAAGTTGACATAGCTTCTCTATAATGGCAAAAAATTAGAGACTGCCAAAATATCTGTCAATAAAGAAATAGATAAATAGATGTCTATACATAGACATCTGATTAAATACAATACAGCAGAGAAAAAGAATAAAGTGTGTGTGTGTGTGTGTGTATAAATTATACACAGTTCTCAAAAATAACGCTGAATTTAAAAAAGTAAAAGTGTGATATTTTGTATATAAATAAAAATATACAAAAAGTATACTCTATTTAAGGATATATATATATATATATATAAGTACATGTGTATACACACACACACATACACATACACAAACAAATACACAGGTATATAGAAGTATTAAAAAACAGAAGACAGCAACAAACTCATGATAGTGAGTGGCTGGTAGAGAGTGGGTGATCTTAAATGGGACTTCATCTGTAGATTTGAAATAAACGTGTTGCCGTGTTTATTTCTGGGTATTAGACAAGTGGGTCTTTGTTTTATTATTCTTTGTCCTTTGCGTAATTCTAAATTAGGAGGAGGGGGCCTAGTTTTATAGGATGAGCCCTCAGAGAATTATTTACCAAACCATTTATATATAATGTCCTTATTTACTATGGATCTTCTACCTCTGTATCAGAGGAAATGAGGTAACCCTATATTACATTAACTCATGACAGTGGTCTCTCCTAATGTGTTCTTGATGGTATCACAGTCAGATGGGAGAGCAAGGATCCCTGCTAGCACAGATCATGCCCTTTATTCTGACTCTTGATTTTTTACTTCTTTGTTGCTAACTACAAGCATGTCAACTCATGGGAAGTACATTGGTTCCATTGTCAAAAGCACGGAGATGCTAGCTTGACAGACTGGGATGTGTAGAAGCTTAATAATAGCAACACTATGCTTTTTTCCCTTGTCTAACCTCTTCCCTACAGGGAATCTTTAACCAGTTTCAGTGTAGTAGCGAAAAAGTGCTTCCATCTGACACTCTCCGCAGTGCTCTGGCAAAGACTTTCCAGGATGAACAGCGTTTCCAGCTGGGAATTATGGATGATGCTGCGGAGTGCTTTGTAAGTGTTGGCCTCTGGACCTCTTTGATATGAGGTGAGACTGTTGATGGTCTCCATCAAGGACTGGATACTTTACTGTAGTATTTACTCTGCCCTTGTATCTACAATTAGAACTAGGATTAGAACTAGGAATTTCCGGAGTTTTTCAGAGCTCTTGGGTGTCTCTGCTAATGAAGTAGGAATTGCATAATGGGTTTATTCTTTTTCCTTCGGGTTTAGAGTAGTTTTGTGCTTGCCGTTGCATAAAACAGTGGCTCTTGCCTTCAAAGGAGAAGGGCTCATTAAAATACAAATTGCTGTGTCCCACTCCCTTGAGTTTCTGATTCAGTATGTCTGGATTAGGGTCCAAGAATATCTAGCTCTAACAAGTTTCCAGGTGATGCTAATACTAATGCTGTTGGTCTGGGGACCACTGTACTTTGTGAACTCCTGCATTACTAATGATAATTAAACAGAGAATAACTGAGTCCCTAACACAAGTGTAATATGCTGTTTAGGTAGCTACATTGCTCCAAGTGACTTTAGTAGAAGACTCTTCGGAACTCTGAGTTCTAATTCTATCCATCAGCCTTCAAAAGACTCTCTCTGTGTATCCATTAAAAAAAACTCTGAGAGTGATCTATATTCCATTACAGGGTAAAATGTCACCAGAATCAGAGTTAGTCCTGAGAAACTGGATCATATACTACTGGTGGGAATGTAAAATGGTATAGCCACCATGGAAAACAGTATGGCAGTTTCTTAAAAAACTAAACTTGCAAATTATCATATGGTTCAGCAGTTGCATTACTGGACATGTATCCCAGAGAAATGAAAACTTAAGTTTATACAAACACCTGTACATGATGTTCATAGAATCTTTATTTGTAATAGTCCCAAATTGGAAACAACCCAATGCCTTTAATGGTGAATAGTGAAACAAACTTTGATACTTCCATACCAGGGAATACTATGCAGTAATAAAAAGGAATGACTGATTTACACATCAACTTGAATGGATTTAAAGGGAATTATGCTGAGGGAAAAAAACACAGTATCAAAACGTTATATACCTACCATATGCTCCCATTTATGTAATATCCCAAAATAACAAGCTTATAGAGATAAGAGAATAGATTAGTGGTTACTAGGTGTCAGGGTTGGAATTGTGTGGGCAAGTCTGTAAAGGAATAATGTGAGGGAACCTTGTGATGGACAAGTTTTATATCTTGATTGCATGGTTGTTATATGACTCTATACATGTGAGAAAATTGCATAGAGTTATAGACACAAATAAGTGTATGTAAAACTGGTGAAATCTAAATAAACTCTGTAGACTGTATTGATGTCCATTTCTTGGTTTGGTTATTGTACTATAGTTATGCAAGATGTTATCATTAGAGGAAAGTTGGTGAAGGGTATATGGACCCCCTACACAATTTTTTTTGAAACTTCCTATGAATTTATAGTTACTTAAAATTAAAGGTTTTTTTTGAAGTAGAGGTATTCTTACCTTCCAAGAGGATTACTATTTCTCTGAGTAAACTGCCTACCAATTTGTGATTTTTCTTTTAAGTATCACTGATACACTGCTTTTGTTCTTTCCCTATTAGGAAAACCTCCTGATGAGAATTCACTTCCAGATTGCTGATGAAACCAAAGAGGATATATGTACTGCCCAACACTGCATCTCCCACCAGAAATTTGCAATGACATTGTTTGAACAGGTGAATCTTATCTCTATCTACATCACTTCTTCTTCAAGAACACTTTATGCTGGGATGTGGGGTATTAGATGGGTGCCAAAACAATTAATGACTGTGGCTGCTTGGTTTTGCTTTTTTACCTGGGCCCAGTGTGTGTGTACTAGCTGTGGTGCCACTTCTGATCCACTGCCTTTCATCCAGATGGTACATTACATCTCCACTACTTCCCTTTGGTGAGTCTTAAAGAGTTCTCTGTTTGTACCCTTAGGTACTCCTTAAGTGATTGAGTTTTCACTGATGACATCCATATAGCTTTTATTTTTATTGCTATGACTATGCTATATTGTAGAAACTCAGAACAACTTTAAAGTAACCTTTGTTCTTCTTCCCTCCTCTCCCAACTTTTCTTAGGTTCAGTTCTGGTCAACAGGTGGGAGGTGAAATGGGGATTCTATGAGCTTTGGATTTTGGGACAGGCACTCATTGTGTTTGGGACAGTGAAGCTGGTCAGGACAAGGGCTTTGGTATAGTGGGCATAGTGGGCAAAGGAAGAAAATCAAACATGTGAGTTAGGAGTTTGTATGAATAATCTATTTGATTTAGTTATAACTCTGAGTAACTCCTACCATCATCTTCTACCCTTCCATTCCCTATCTTGAAGCAATCAGGCTATTTGTATGCTGGAAAGACGAGAAAAACCCTCACCAAGCATGTTTGGTGAACTGCTGCAAAATGCCAGCACCATGGGGGATCTGCGGAACTGTCCGGTGAGTTAAGTCAGGGGTAGAGTTTAGAGTTGGGAGAGGAGCCCTATGATTAGTGGAATTGAGGCAGAGCCAGTGGGAAACATCTCAAACTAGTCTTATATATGTATTTCAGAGCAACTGTGGAGAAAGGATTCGGATTCGCCGTGTGTTGATGAATGCTCCACAGATTATCACAATTGGGCTGGTATGGGACTCAGACCACTCAGACTTGGCAGAGGATGTCATTCACAGCCTGGGTACCTGCCTTAAGCTGGGTGATGTGAGTATTAGTTACCTTTGTCTCTGACTTGGAGTTCGTGTATCTTAGTATTGCTTAAGTGCAGTGAACACTAAACACAAAGGTATTTCCTAGATGACAAATATTATAGAGTTTTGGACAAATATACCTTGCTCACATACCTCCTTTGGGTAGGTGGGAAAGGCTTTTTAGGAAAAATGGGATTACGTTGGCCTTGAAAGACAGGTTGTATAGAGTTTAGCTACTGATAAAAATCAAGCAGTTTATAGAGTTATTATGTGCCCTACTCATTGTTTATACCCATGTAGAGTAGGAAGGTGTATTCAGTCACAGGTGGAAATAAGGTCAAAAAAGTGAGCAGGCCTGGGACGCCTGGGTGGCTCAGTTGGTTGGGCGGCTGCCTTCGGCTCCGGTCATGATCCCAGCATCCTGGGATTGAGTCCCACATTGGGCTCCTTGCTCGGCGGGGAGTCTGCTTCTCCCTCTGCCTCTGCCTGCCCCTCCGTCTGCCTGTGCTCGCTCTCTTGCTCTCTGACAAATAAATAAAATCTTAAAAAAAAAAAAAAAAGTGAGCAGGCCTGACTAGAGCTGCTATGAGAGGTGAAGGGGTTAAAGTTGGTGACCTGAGTTTTATATTACAAAATTTACAGTGAGGAACCAATGTCTATTGAGAAGATAATGAAGTAGCTTGGAAGAAAATTGAGTGGTTTAGTGGTTTTCTGTGCATCTATTCAGAGAAATAGGGAAAAAGACTTCAAGCCTGGGGTCCTTAACTTTGTCAGCTCCATGCCCTAGTAGGTACAGCCAGGGTTTTCCTTCAGTTCAAGAGAAGAGCCAGAAATTCTGTAGTTTCCTTTCTACTGGTTTCTTTCTCTTACAGTCCTGTGACTGAGGAGATCTCTTGTCATTCTTGAATGTCAGTAAGCTGCAAATGAGAATAAATGAACTATCTGGGACCTTATTTTAGGTCTCCTTCCCAAGGAATCTCTGACATGAGTAGGTTATGCACACTAAATCTCCTTTTTCTAAATTTCTGTAGTCTACGTCTTCTGTATTGTTCTAGTTTTGTTTTATTTTTATGATTTTCTCACTCATATAAGTTTCTCAAGGCAAATATCCTTTTCTTCAAATTTTTTTTGTATATGTCTTAGAACCTATGGCACTGCTAGACATCTACAAATTGAAGTACTGATAACCAGCATGGTGGTATTGCTCCTCCTAAGGGCATTTTTACCCCTTAGTAGGGTCTCAGCAGGAAATTTATATTTGTGGAATCAGCTGATAAGTAACTTTTGAAACTTGAATGTTTTTGTTTTGTTTTGTATTTTTCAACTTTCTTGGTTCTCTTATGATAAGCATCAGCAATAAAATATTATTGAAAGTATGAAGAAACATCACCACCTTACCAGTTTACTGTCCACTATCTGTCTTGTGTTTTGTCTTTTTAGGTTCATTTCTGATGATTAGTATAGACTAGGGAGAATTTTAGACTGAAGAGTGGAGAAACAAGTCAGTACCTCATTAAGAAATGATGGAGTCTGCGGAGAGGTGATTTAAGAGGGTTGAGTATGTGACTGTTTTTTCCATTCTCTTTTTTCCCCTACAGCTGTTTTTCAGAGTGACAGATGACCGGGCCAAGCAGTCTGAACTATACTTAGTAGGAATGATCTGTTACTATGGCAAACATTATTCTACGTTCTTTTTCCAAACAAAGATCCGCAAATGGATGTATTTTGATGATGCTCACGTCAAGGAGGTAGGAATATTTAAGCCCTTCTTAAAGTGTTTGGTGACTGCAGCCAAAAAAACTAGGATAATTACTTGTCTTCTTGTCTTCAGTGTTTATTTTCATTGTTTGATGTCTGTTTACCTATTTGTTGAATTTATGAGAGGGTCAGTCTTGTCTTCTCCAAGTAGATGGCAAGTTTCTCAAAGATAGGATGGATATATTTTCTGTTATTTTCTCTGACTTCTCACCATGCAGTCAGTACAGTTCTGCATTTATAGTTGACAAAGTTGTTTTTTTTAAATGTATTAATTGGTTGATTGAGTGAGAATAGTTTAGGCTAGAAGGTTAGCATGAAATTCAGAATTTCAAAGTTGGAATTATCAGTGGGTAATCCTTTGTCCCAGAGCTGCTATCAATTATTCTCTGATTGTTACCTCCCTGAAAGTACCTTAACATGTTTTGGGGATAGTGTAGGAAAGAAAAAATGGGGCTATGAGAATATTTAAAGCTGGAAACTTGTTACTGTTTAAGTCACAGAGTCCATGACTGAAGTAGTTAAGGTGATCTGTATAAGTTAGGAAGCTTCATGAGGTATGATTAGCAGGAGGAGACTCCTGACTATAATTTACACCAATCCATGGACATTAAGCAGTGTCTTCTACAAATAGTAAAGTCTGTCACATTTCTTGATTGTCTGTTTTGCTGTTGTAGTTTTGGGCAATTTATATGAATTCCTTGAGGTTTAGCATTTTTTTAAATAGATTTTATTTATTTATTTGACAGACAGAGAACAAAGGTAGGCAGAGAAGCAGGCAGAGAGAAAGGAGGAAGCAGGCTCCCTGCTGAGCAGAGAGCCCGATGTGGGGCTCGATCCCAGGACCCTGGGATGATGATCTGAACCGAAGGCAGGGGCTTTAACCCCACTGAGCCACCCAGGCGCCCCGAGCTTTAGCATTTTTATTTGAAAAATAATACTTGCCTTATAAGATTTTAAATGAGATTTATATGTAAAAAGGATTTTTTTAGTTAAAATAATAACTTAGGTATAAATTTACTGAACATCTATTATGAAATAAGCACTATGCTAGTTGTTCAACTCTTAAGAGCACACCATCTCAGAATGTGACTGGTTCAAATTTAAGATAGGGTGACTTTAGGGATTTGATTGGATTGTTTCCACGCCTTTCCTGTCACTCTTTTGCACTGCTTTGGCAGTGCTGAATCCAGCTCAAAGCTAAGGTCGAGGTTCAGATGTCTATTCTAAGCAGTTTGACATTTTATGTCCTGCCATGTATGAACTCTGAAATGGAATGTCATTTATTCTAAGGCAGTCTGTGAGAGTTTCTACCTGCTCTTTAGCTTCATAAAAGTGATTTTAATATTTAGATGAAAATTATATAATTTATAGAAATGATAGAATTGCAAATTTCAAGCAAGGGCTTTAATCTGTGAAAAGAAATTGATCACCAAAGCAGCTGAAGTCCCCTCACATAGCATATTCACCTTTGAGAGCTTTCATTTATATTTCACAACTGAATTGATGTTTCACAGGAATAAAAGTAATTTTATTCATCATTCCTACCTCTTTTTACTGCTTTCTAAAAGGATTTAACAACAACAACAAAAGATTTAACAAAAAATTTATAAAATTTAGGTCTAAGGTCTCTTTACCCAATTTTTGTCTTTTTTGTCGTTCTCATTTTCTTTAGAAAAACAGAATAGGAAGATATGTTTTGGATTGTGGATACAAAATATAACTGTCATGTTCTTCTGATTGTTTCTGGTTCAGATTGGGCCCAAATGGAAGGATGTGGTGACCAAATGCATCAAGGGGCATTATCAGCCTTTGCTACTGCTTTATGCAGACCCCCAGGGTACCCCAGTGTCTACCCAGGACCTGCCTCCCCAGGTTGAGTTCCAGTCATACAGCAGAACGTGCTATGATAGTGAAGATTCAGGTGAGCAGTCTAGCTCTTTACTTCTTCCTTCTTCCTTCCAATGTGATCACTGGACAGTTAGGACTCATACTTAAATCATGAGCCCAACACAATAGCCTAGCTTGTAGACAGAGAATCCGTTAGAAATGGAAAGAAGTGCCAGCTCGTGCTGAAGCCCAAGGTGTGCCAGGCTTTGTTTCCTTCAGCCTTCAAGAATGTTGTTGCCTAAGTCAGCTGGCCCTGAATCAAAAGTGAGAAGGCAATTAGGTTGACTTAGCCTGAAGTAATAAGTTTGTGAGGGAGACTCAGTGTTTAACCTTCTAATAATGTAAGATGACTGATTCTTGCTGTCAATTTAACAGTGACTTCAGCGAATTGTTAAGATCGAGAAAAATTTTATGAGTTACTGTAAGACTAGTCATTTTGTTTGGGATAAGAGATTTTTGTTTGAAAATGCCAAGTGTAGTAGCAGTATCCTTCAGCCTATGAATCAGATTTTCACTTCTAATTCAACTGTTTGCAACTTAAATGATGTTTTCCTGTAGAAACAATTTGCAGCTTGATGGCTGAAGTCTCAGGATAGCTCATAGAGGCTTATAATATATTAGAAATATAACCCTAATAGTTTTGGCTTGTTTTCTAAAAAGGAGAAAAAAGAAATATCCTTTTCATTTTCTAGATCTAGGACTGTTCTGGAGTATAGTTTTGAAAGAGAAGATGCTAGTCCTTGAAATTTTTTTTCCTACCTTTTGTGCTTCCCTCCCGCTTGGCATCTGGTGTTCTTCCCAGCCATGTACCTACCCAGACCTTTTTCTCCCTTCAGTCAAACATGCATTTCCCCTTTTGTGCTTTTCTGAACAAGTTGTTCAGAGAAAAGTAATCTGATTGAACAAATTTACTCCAAAGGATATATAACAGCCCTAGGGCTCCTGGCGCCCGGGTGGCTCAGTCCTTAAGCGTCTGCCTTCAGCTTGTGCCTGCATCAGTCTCCTTGCGCAGTGGGAAGCCTGCTTCTCCCTCTCCCACTCCCCTGCTTGTGTTCCCTCTCTCGCTATCTCTCTGTCAGATAAATAAATAAAATCTTTATAAGTAAGTTAGTAAATAAATAACGGCCCCATAATTTATCAGATATATTAAAAATGCTTACAATGTCAATTAAATTTTTTTTTAAAGTGACATTTCTGGCAGTGTAGGAGAAAAATGATGGGCTGGGAAGCAACTGGTTATGTATCCCAGGTCGGCCTGGGACTCTCCATCTAAATAGATCTTACTTTTCACAACTTTTTCCTTTCTTCCACTTTCCCCCATAGGTTTTCTAAAAGCCCCACAGTTTTTCACAGTGGCAGGCAAAGTGAGGGCTTCAGCAAGGTAGGGGCAGGAGTGGGAGGAATTGTTTGTGTGTCTGGGTTATCTAGAAGTTGGGTATTGGGAAGAATGGCTCTGGTATATCCTTCTCACTCTTCCATCTAGGAAATTCTTGCCTTATGGACCCTTGTTGCCATCCAACTCTTTGTCTTCCCTCTGTCACTGTCCTCTCTTTCCTTACTTTTGCGTATGTGTCTCCTCCTTCCCTCAGGGAGGGAGCCTTCCATCTCAAGTGACACTCGAACAGATTCCTCAACGGAGAGCTATCCCTACAAACATTCCCACCATGAGTCTGTGGTCAGTCACTTCTCTTCTGATTCTCAGGGGACAGTCATCTATAATGTGGAGAATGATTCCACGTCTCAGAGCAGTCGGGACACAGGTAGGGAGTTATACAGTGGACGCTTCTTGCCTGATTCAGTTCCTACATAGAGATTCTCCCAGGGAAAAGAAACTGGGGCAAGTTAGAAATGTTAGTTCATGGAAAGGGAGAAAGGCACAGAACTTGGGTAATGGACTGGGATGAAAAGAAGCAACACAACTCTGAATGAACAATGATAACTCCATTACACATATGCCTATTAACACCAGCATGTCAGTAAGAATGATTGTAATGTAATTATTGATGTGATTGCT
Organism: Mellivora capensis; assembly: GCA_004024625.1. Lineage (NCBI taxonomy): Eukaryota > Metazoa > Chordata > Mammalia > Carnivora > Mustelidae > Mellivora > Mellivora capensis. Next base: position 24,408 of record PISX010009661.1, read on the forward strand.
TATTTCAAAATCTGCTTTTTGTTCCTACTATATTCTTGATCCCTGTCCTTCTCATAGTTTCCCAGTAACCTTTGTAGTCTCGCTCCTCATCAGGTTTTCATGTCAGGCATTATCCCAAGTGGGGGGTTTTGAGAGAAGGGGCATATTTATTGGTATGGGACACTTGCTTATCACCTTGCTGGGTTTCCTGAAGGACAGAAAAGTAAAAGAAGAAAAGCTAGCCTGTTTGTTACTGTGCGCTCCATGCAGAGAACATTCTTGAACTGTTCTGTTAATCTGTAGAAGAATGTGCCTGTTGTCAGTGGAAGAAATCAGTACAGAGCATGAAAGGAAGAGAAGTGCATGACTCACTGCTGAGATGAAAAGTTTATCACCTAATGCATAGAACAGTGCCCATACTCTTAGAGACTTGGGAATTAGTGAGCTCATGGCTTCAGATTGGTGGTTCCTACTCTGTGCTTGACTTTTTTTTTTTGAGGTTTTTATTTAAATTCCAGCTGTTAACATACAGTATAATATTAGTTTCAGGTGTACAATATAGTGATTCAACACTTGTCATACAGCACCCAGTGCCCATCACAATGAGTGGCACTCCTTAATCCCTATCACCCATTTCACCTTTTCTATAAATATTTGTAGTATGTATCTCTAAAACAAGAAATCATTTTTTAAAATATCATTATCACACTTAAAAATATTAATAGTTCCTAAAAACCACTAAATAACCAATGAGTGTTCAAAAATATAAGTGCCTTATAAATTTTTTTATTATCATTTTTTAATGGCTTGTGTGCTTTATTCTGAATCCAAGTGAAGCGTACACTTGGTAAGTCTTACATTTCTTTTAAGCTATAGGTTTCTCTATTTTTCCTTGTAGCTGATTGTTGAATAACTAGGTATAGTTTGTCCTCTAGATTGCCTACATTCTGAAGTTTGCTGATTATATTCCTATGGTAAACTCTAGCATGTTTCTCTGTTCTCTGTATTTCTTGTAAGTTGGCAGTTGGATCTGGAGGTTTGGATAGATTCATGTTGAATTTCTTTTGATGACTATTGCATTAGGTGATCACTTTGATTTTTTTTTAGACTGTATTTCTGAAACTTTGAATCAGGGAAAAGCCAAATAACAGGATAAACAAGGCATATTTTCCAGGAGAGTCAGGTTTATGTTGAAGGTTTGTGAGTGGCCAGGGGTAGGGGAGTGTACTCCCATTGGTGTAACATTTGCAAATTTAGTTGCTCCAAGTTATTTCCTTCTTTCTGAAATCTTTCCTTTGGGCCCGAAGGTAGCAAAGGATCAGATAAAAGCAATAGAAGATTACATTGGTAATTTCTTGAAAATAGGTAGCATATCACTACCCTGCTGATACGTAAATTTGTACAAAAATTTTCATATATTAACATATGAAAACAAATTAGCTCTTGGTGCATTTGAAAACCTAGAGGATTTTCTCTTAACCTGTTTTTTAATTTAATTCAGTTGCTTAATTTACCTTTGGCTTCCAGCAGTTTAGATGATTATATCCTTTATAATCTGACCTTTGCTGTTATTATATCATACATTTACATTCTGTGGCCATGAAGCAGGGCAAGTCATGTAAAAGAGCCCATATCTCCTGGGCTTCCCAGTGATAAGTACTGAGGAATTATGAAGTATAATCTCTGGGTGAAGCCAAGTTTGGTAAAGCACTCTTTGGAGATGGGAATGAGAACTATTCAAAGTTCAAATGCCCTTCTAAATGATTCACATTTAAGGAAGATTTAGAACTGAATCTTAAAGCCACCCACAATCAGAGAGCTCTTGTGGGCAAAGGCTGGGGAACCTGGGCCAATACCAGATATAATAAAAAATTAGGCTTTACTTGGTATGTGTTGGTAAATGAAAGGGAGTCTCTGTCTTTTATTTATGGGAGTGAAAATATGTTGATACATGACATTTTTATACAATCTTTACAACTGTCACCTTTTAAAAATTACCAAGTAATGTGTCCTTTCTGGGTCACTGGGAAAGATTATGAGCAGAATCAAGACTGGTAATTGGTCAGGAGACATTGTCAGTTTGCAGTCTCCCATTAAATACTTGAGCTTCTATGCATTTGTCTATTGAGAGATTCCTGCTACACTTAAATCAGATAGCCTTGGCCTCTACAGCTTCTGATTCATGGGTATACTAAATTTGTGGCACTGTTATGAATCCCAGAGGGAGACTAGGTTCTCAAGAGGATGGAGGTCAGTCTCAGAAACCAGCTTACCCCCATTTCCTTGTTCTTTCAGGACACCTGACTGATAGTGAATGTAATCAGAAACTCACATCCAAGAAAGGGTCACTGATAGAACGCAAGAGGAGCTGTGGCCGGGTTAGGAGGAAAGGCGATGAGCCACAGGCCTCAGGGTACCACAGTGAAGGCAAGCCATTCTGCACTGTTTGTCTTTCTTCATTCACTCTGGCAAACTTGTGTCGTACTCCAGACTGGCTTTTCCTTTCTGCTTTCATACTTTGGGGTCTGGGTATCTGTGATCATTTTAAACATTTATGTTTATTTAATCCTTTTGTTTTTAGGAGAAACACTGAAAGAGAAACAGGCCCCTAGGAATGCCTCTAAACCATCCAGCAGCACCAATAGACTAAGGGATTTTAAAGAGACAGTCAGCAATATGATTCACAACAGACCATCCCTGGCTTCTCAGACCAACCTAGGATCTCCGTGTGTGGGGAAGGGAGGAGACCCGACTGACAAAAAGCCTCCTAGGAACCTGTCTTTACACTGTCGTGACTGGGAAATAGAAAGTACCAGCAGTGAGTCAAAATCCAGTTCTTCTAGCAAGTATCGTCCAACATGGAGACCCAAACGAGAGTCTCTGAATATTGACAGTATCTTTAGTAAGGACAAAAGGAAGCACTGTGGCTATACCCAGCTTAGCCCCTTTTCTGAGGATTCAGGTGAGGAGATAATTAGGGAAGAATTGGGCTTTTGAATAAAGTTGACTTACGTATTTAAAAAACCTGGATTTTCTGGTATACTTAGCAAGGTACATTTTTATGCTGATGCTTTTGGAGATAGGAGTTCAGTGAAGGAGTAGCTGGGGGGAGGGGTTGGTTATGTCTTAATTTGAAGCCGATGCTAAAAATACCTCCTTTTCCATACTTGTCCTTTGATCTGGATAGCTAAAGACTTTACGCCAGATGAACTAAGCAAGCCACCTGCTTACGACATTAAAACTGGTGGACCAAGCCCCCAGTATAAGTCCTGGGGCCCCGCACGGCCAGGCTCTTCTCACCTTTTAGAACAGCACCCTCGCCTAATACAGCGAATGGAGTCTGGCTATGAGAGCAGTGAGAGGAACAGCAACAGCCCTGTCAGCCTGGATGCAGCCCTGCCTGAGAGCTCCAGTGTCTGCAGGTATTGTTTGGCCTTTGAATAGGGCATTGTCCCTTGCAGCAATGTGAGCCACCAGGAGGCTTTTCAACTCACGGGGTGGAGAAATGGAATTTATTAACAGTCAACTTTCTTTCTTTTTTTAAAAATTGAAATAAAGTTGATATACCATGTTATATTAGTTTTAGGTGTACAACATAGTGATTGGACAATTCTGTATATTACACTATGCTCACCGCAATACATATGGTGACCATCTGTCACCACAGAATGTTATTACAATATTATTGACTATATTCTCTATGCTGTACTATCTATCCCCCCATGTGACTTATTTATTTTATAATTGAAAGTTTGTACCTCTTAATCTTCTGTTATTTCACCCTTCCCCCAACATTCTTTCCTCTGGCAACCACCAGTCTGTTTTTGTATTTGAGATTCTGTTTCCGTTTTTTATTTGTTTGTTCATTTGTTTTGTTTTTTAGGTTCCACATATAAGTGAAATCATTTAGTATTTGTCTTTCTCTGACTTATTTCACTTAGCATAACAGAAACTGCTTGGTCCATCCATGTTGTTGTAAATGGCAAAATTCCATTCTTTTTTATGGCTCAGGAATATTCTGTTGTGCACATATACCTTATTTTCTTTTCCTTTCATCTCTTAATGGACATTTAGGTTGCTTCCATATGTTGGCTATTGAAAATAATGCTACCATTAACATGGGGGGCGGTGTGCTCTGTCAGCTGTCTATGACAACAGCACCCTCTGCTGGAAGAAGGAGCAAAGGCATTTGAGAAAGGAGAGAACTTTATTATGTGTAAAATAATTACGTAGTAAATAACTTGTAATGGAAGAATTAGTGAATCAAAACATAGTTCTATGATCAGAGAGAAAATACAGTTGTTATTTATTCTTCCATTTAGGATGGTTTCTTTCTTTCTTTTTTTTTTTTTTAAAGATTTTATTTATTTGACAGAGAGAGATCACAAGTAGGAAGAGAGGCAGGCAGAGAGAGAGAGAGGAGGAAGCAGGCTCCCTGCTGAGCAGAGAGCCCGATGTGGGGCTCAATCCTAGGACCCTGAGACCATGACCTGAGCCGAAGGCAGAGGCTCAACCCACTGAACCACCCAGGCGCCCCTGGTTTCTTTTTTTTAAGGGTCACAGGGATTCTGTGTTTTATAAGTCAGTGATATTCATAATTCCAAAAGGTAATAATAATGATTTAATAGTGTTCATTGTACCTTATTCCTGGGGCACAGTTTGCTTATAAATTTCAGGTTTTCATATGTTGTTTCTACTGAGTTGCCACAGAGGCAAGTTTCTTAACAGAGTTTGCAAAGAGTGACTATATCTTCTACAAGGGTGTTAATCACGTCCTCATATTTTCCCACTGCTTATCGCTTAACATGGGATCCAGAACTGTCCAATCACCTGCTAAGTTTACACATGAGAAGATGGCTACAGAGTATAAGAAAGAGGAAGGAAATTCATATGAGAGCTTATGTTTATGAATTCATTAAATAAATTTTGTGCCAGATAGTGCTAGATGCACAAAATATGAATGAGGTGAGATAAGATGGGGGAACTACTTTCAGAAATAGTTTAGCAGGTACTTTAACTATATATTAGCTTGATGTTTTATTGTTGTTTTTTAAAAAGATTTTATGTATTTAGGGCACCTGGGTGGCTCATCATAACAGAAACTGCTTGGTCCATCCATGTTGTTGTAAATGGCAAAATTCCATTCTTTTTTATGGCTCAGGAATATTCTGTTGTGCACATATACCTTATTTTCTTTTCCTTTCATCTCTTAATGGACATTTAGGTTGCTTCCATATGTTGGCTATTGAAAATAATGCTACCATTAACATGGGGGGGTGAAGCATCTGCCTTCGGCTCAGGTCATGATCCCAGGGTCCTGGGATCAAGTCCTGCATTTGGCTCCCTGCTCCTTGGGGAGACTGCTTCTCCCTTTGCCTCTGCCTCTGCCTCTCTCTCTGTCTTTCATGAATAAATAAATAAAATGTTTTTGTTTTTTTTTTAAAGATTTTATTTATTTGACAGACAGAAATCACAAGTAGGCAGGGAGGCAGGCAGAGAGGAGGAAGCAGGCTCCCCGCCGAGCAGAGAGCCCGATGCGGGGCTCGATCCCAGGACCCTGGGATCACAACCCGAGCCGAAGGCAGAGGCCTTAACCCACTGAGCCACCCAGGCGCCCCAATAAAATGTTTTTTAAAAAATATTTTATTTATTTTTAAAAACATATTTTATTTATTTATTTGAAGATTTTATTTATTTATCAGAGAGAGAGGGAGCGCAAGCACAAGCAGGGGAAGCAGCAGGCAGAGGGAGAGGCAGGGTCCCTGCTAAGCAGAGAGCCTGACGTGGGACTCGATCCCAGGACCCTGAGATCATGACCCGAGCTGAAGGCAAATGCTTGACTGACTGAGCCACCCAGGAGCCCCTGTTTTATTGGGGTTTTTTTGAGGGAATTTAGTTGTAGGAATGTTGCAAGTTATCACCCTTCTGATGTTTTCACTAAACTCTGGTTTGCTTTTGAAGGGATCCAAGTGCTAAGAGATCCGCTGGGTTGGCACCTTCCTGGCGTCATATCCCAAAGTCTCACAGCAGTAGCATACTGGAGGCAGACTCCATAGCATCCAGAAGTAACTGGACAAAGAATCAGCCCCTCTCAGGTAAGCAGAAAGACACTGGATTTCGAGGGCTGGATTTGACTGCCAATTCTATTTGGAAAATAGCCTTACCTGAGCCCATCTGAAATTAGAGGACAGTTGTATTTTAAATTTTCCATCAGTATGTAAATATGGAGGCATTTGAGCCATTCCATCTCTAGATTTATCTGTTTTTTGTCCTTCATTATGGCTTGCCTGTTTGTTCTTTACTACTTGGGAGAGCCCTTGGGGGAATAAGAAGGAACAGAAATATGGTGAACAGTGTCAGTAGCACCTGTAATCCTCAGAAGAATAAGTTCTCAGGTTTTTCCTCTTGGTATAGAGGAAGCCTCATGAGAATGGATTTCTTATTGTTTAGTTCTATGAGTTGAGATGACAAAGGGAGACATGAAGGCTATGGGTGAAACTAGGGAATAAGTAGGTCAGACCTATCCTTATCCCTGCCTCTATATCCTGTCCAGTATCCCTGTTTTCTTTTCCTTAATTGAGTGCCTTGTGTTCTCATATTCCCTCCTCCCTTTTTTTTTAATTTTAATTTTTATTTTTTTTAAAGATTTTATTTATTTATTTGACAGAGAGAGGTCACAAGTAGGCAGAGAGGCAGGCAGAGAGAGGGAGAGGAGGAAGCAGGCTCCCCGCTGAGCAGAGAGCCCGATGCGGGACTCGATCCCAGGACCCTGAGATCATGACCTGAGCCGAAGGCAGAGGCCTAACCCACCGAGCCACCCAGGCGCCCCTCTCCTCCCTTTTTTTTGAAGAGTGCATGGGCAGGGGGAGGGCAGAGGGAGAAAGAGTCTTAAGTGGACTCCACACTGAGTCTCGAGCTCAATCCCATGACCCTGAGATCCTGACCTGAGCTGAAACCAAGAATCGATGCTTAACTGACTGTATCACCCAGGCGCCCCTACAAACTCTCTGTTTTACTGCATGTTTTACAAACTCTTTAAAGAGATACTGGAAGTTAAGGCCAAGAAATTGACTTGCTTGAAGATTCCCAATGAATTAGTGGCAACACATAGCTGAGAATGCTGTCTGTTAAGAGCATGGATTATGGACTTAAGCTATTTGACTTTAGTTCAGCTCTACCATTTATCATCTTTGTCACCTTAGGCAAGTTATTTGTTTATTTTCTTCGTGTCTCTGTTTCTTTAATCCTAAAATGTGGGCAATAATAGTATCTATTTCGGGACGCCTGGATGGCTCAGTTGGTTAAGCAGCTGCCTTCGGCTCAGGTCATGATCCCAGCGTCCTGGGATCGAGTCCCACATCGGGCTCCTTGCTCAGCAGGGAGTCTGCGTCTCCCTCTGCCTCTGCCTGCTACTCTGTCTGCCTGTGCTCTCTCTGACAAATAAATAAATAAAATCTTTAAAAAAAAAATAGTATCTATTTCATAGGTTGTCATAAGAATTAAATGAAATAATATATGTAAGAGTACATAAAACTATCCATCACAGTTTTAAATGCTCATGGTAAATGCTCAACCAAATGTTATTTTTCACAATGTTATTGTTCCAATAAAGCCACTCAATAAGTATATTATCATCATCATTATAATCCATAGCCCAGATTTCACCCTGAATATGATGTGGAAAGCACTGTCCAGAACATGAACTCCAAATTGAATTGAGTTCCAAAGGAAAGGCAATGCAGTGGCCATAAATGCAGCAGGTGCCTAGTCTTATTTATGGAAATGTGACAATTTCTCTTCTCCCTTGCTTCTATTTAGGTGGGGACATATCTTCCAAAAGCGAACTGGATGAACTGCAGGAGGAAGTGGCCAGGAGGGCCCAGGAACAGGAACTTCGAAGGAAACGGGAGAAGGAATTAGAGGCAGCTAAAGGGTTTAATCCTCATCCTAGCCGCTTCATGGACTTGGATGAACTACAGAATCAGGGTAATTGTTGTGAGCATAGGTTGTATAGATGGGGACAGAGAGAGAAGGGGGGGGAAATATTCAGGCCTGTAAATTCCTAAACTATTTAGCTAAGTTGTATTTTATTTTATTTATTTATTTTTAAAATATTTTATTTATTTATTTGACAGAGATCACAAGTAGGCAGAGAGGCAGGCAGAGAGAGAGGAGGAAGCAGGATCCCCGTGGAGCAGAGACCCTGATGTGGGGCTCGATCCCAGGACCCTGGGACCATGACCTGAGCTGAAGGCAGAGGCTTTAACCCACTGAGCCATCCAGGCACCCCTAGCTAAGTTGTATTTTATCATAATTCACTCATTTTAGTGAAAACTAGTGAAAGTAGGCGAGAAGTCTATTGATTGGAAGACAGGCACTGATTTTGGGCTCACCTATTGAAAGTCTAGTTTAGAGATAGTGTATTGTTCATGAAAGATATTTCCCATGAATATCTGTAGAAGGTATAAATAAAACTAGTCATAATTCAGAAAAAGCACAATAGGGCAGTCGGTGAGCTATATTGATGAGGGAAATTCTGCTTGCTGGGCAGAAATATACTCTTGAAATTGCCTACCTGGAGCTTCAGGGAAGTAAGTCTACCAAACAGGTTCTAAGAACACAAAGCTTGATTGCCTTTTGATCCTCTGATGATTCATTTCCCAATCTCATACAATTTTCATATACTTTACAAGGCTTCACCAACTGTCCCACACTAGTTACTTTTCTTCTTCAATTGCTTTAGGATGTCATTTTGTATCAGAAGAGACTAGTCTTCAAAATAGGAGTTTAAAAAGACTGAGGTATATATCTTAAGTAAACTCTTGAAACTTATATCTCTGTTTTTCTTTCTATGAAATGAATTTATTGTTCTTATTATTCAGAATCCCCAGATGTAACAAATTATGGATATTATAGCAGTGCAAAGAATAGGGGTCAGTGCTGTTTTGGATGGCTGCCCTCTTGTTGACCATTTCCTACTTTTTGTCAACATTAGAGAAGCTTAGTGGGCTAATTTAGGGCCTATTTGGGGACCATTTTTCTCCTCTAATCCTGCTGTCTTTTGATTTGAGGCAATTGTTGCTTTATATTTCCCAAGGCATTGTATCTGTTTCCAAGTTAGTTTTAAATTCCTAGTTCCTTAGTTGTCCCTACATTTGGATAATTTAGATAGTCTTCTTTTCCTTTTTGTCCTTAAGCTATGTTACATTTGGGTCTCGGGTTTATATTGTTTCTGAAGGAGGAGTCTTGTCATCTCCTTCCCTTACTTTCTTTCCTTCCTCTGTTAGTTAGGCAGTACATGAAAGTTGAGAGAGAATCCTTCTGGCCACATTTCATTGGCAGTTCTCCATATACTTTGATTCACAATCTCCTGGAAGAGCAAGGAATGGAGTACTAAGATTCTAAGATTAGAATTAAAATCAAGTATAGTGATTGATCAACTGTAGTTTGACTATATGTCTATAGAGAACATTTTTGTTTTAATGGCTCTCACTACCATCTCTGATTATAGAGATTATATAGATTTAAAAAAATTTTTTTTAAGATTTTGCTTATTTATTTGACAGAGATCACAAGTAGGCAGAGAGGCAGGCGGGGGCGGGGTGCGGGGGGAAGCCCACTCCCCACTGAGCAGAGAGCCTGATGCGGAGCTCGATCCCAGGACCCTGAGATCATGACCTGAGCCGAAGGCAGAGGCTTAACGCACCCAGGCGCCCCAAGATTATATAGATTTAGTCAATGTTAAATATTATGAGAAAACTTTAGGCTGTATCTCTTGATGGACCTGAATCCCAGGCTCTTCAGAACCAACTTACTAGTTCCACAGCCTTCCCATTGCTCTCTAAAAGCCATGGTGAATTAAGGAGTGAATATTAGGGGTTTGGAAGAGCCTTTCTTATCCAGCTGGAGGTAAGTGGAGGATGGGGACATTATGAGAGAAATGACTCTGACATTTTGATATTTTTTTTGTGAGCATGTGAAAACTCATCATTAATCCCAATCGTGGGTGAATTTACAATACAGCTTACTACTAATTTATGGTTATGAGTGAGTAAAAGCCAAGGTGGAACATAAACTTGAGTGTTCTTTTACAAAAGTTGGCCTTACAGTACTTTCTTGCTTTTTCATCTGGCACTGTACTTGAATTCTTTTGCGCCTGCTTCGATAGACATTTGCTTTCAGAGGAGGAAGGAATATTTCATGCTCAGTGTATGGGAAAGTGACTCCTGCAGTCAGCTTAGCAAGGAAGGGTATGATGAAAAAAATACTTAGCACTGCTGATGGAAAGTATGTGCTTGCAAACCAACAAGGGTTGTTCAACTGCCCTGGTAGGTGTATTAAGTTTAGGAACTATAGAGCACCTGTACCCAAGAGGTATACTAATTTTCCAGTTGAGAGTGGCACAGAGAGGACTGAATTGATGTAGGAAAGAAGTTTTACAGATGGCTTTCCACAGAGTCGTGAAGCCACTTTTGCCTTAACACAGCAGTAGAGGTCTCCGTGGAGGTCTGGGACATTATGACACTGGCTGGCAAAACGTATCTTGCACTGTGGAAAAACAGATCAGTTCCAGGCATAAGAGTCCATCCTTCTGCTATAGACAATACTTTGGTCTTTTCTTGAGGGTCCCCTTAAGAGCTCTTGGAATTGGAATATGTGGTGGATAATGCCATACTCCTCTTTCATGGCCTTGGCGATGTCTTGGTTAAGGCAAAACGGATGTCCTACATGTTTCAGAGAATTCTTCATGGCAATGAAGAGTTAGAATAAAGGTAGATCAAAGGCTCAGCAAGGAGCTGTGTGCACTGAAGGGAAACGTCACTACATAGAAAAAGTTGGAACAAACTGTAATGAAAATGAAAAGTGCTGGCCCTTTCAGGGAGGAGTGACGGCTTTGAGAGGTCCTTGCAAGAGGCAGATTCAGTGTTTGAAGAGTCGCTGCATCTGGAACAGAAGGGAGACTGTGCTGCAGCTTTGGCTTTCTGTAACGAAGCTATCTGTAAGTAACTCTAACTGCTATAGCTATGGCAATTTTAACTAACTTTGCGATAGGTATCAATTAGAGGCATCACTTAGATGGGATGAAAACAGCTTTTATGTCTCCTCACTGTCACTGTCCCAAACTGAGTTCCTTTAGGCTATCTTTGCCCTTCAGATAAGTGTGCCACATGCTGTCACTGTGGCCTATGGATATTTACTGGAATAACTTAAGCCGGAGTCCACAGATGAACTATCCAGTCATGCCTTCCTTCTTATCCCAAGATAAAGTTAGACCTCAGATTTGAGGTTAGTCTGCTCTTTCTCTAGTCACTGACTAGGTAGGTGGAGCTTATGGCAAGAGGAAATGAGTATATTGACCTTGACTTCCCAGGCCTGTGACTTTGCACCGCATATTTGATTTGTGTTTCTGCCCTGCTTTCTTGGTTTGCTGCACCATAAAGTTACAGTGAAGGACTAAGGCTTAGAATTTGTATCTGGTTCTTAAATGTGACCCACAAGAAGCTGTGTTCTGTAAAGACAGATGCAGATTTGGATCTTATTTCTGCTGTTGGCTGTCGGGAAGGGGAAGTTGGGAACAAAGTGTGGAGACCAGAGTCGGACAGGTCATTTGCCAAGGACGAGAGTGACAGTCTCTTAAGATGGAAGCACCAGTTTCTCTTCCTGACTCATTTTAGTTTAGCTTTTTGTTTGTTTGTTTGTTTGTTTTTAAATTTGAATTAACCTGTTTGGCCTCCATGGCTTCCATGAATGTTCCTTAGAGCCAGAGCAGCTCTGTACCCTGGACAGTATGTGCATGGTCCATGCCTTGCATTCCTGCTGCATATTTTGAGTTTTACTGCATATCTTTGCTCATTTTTGGTTCAATTTTATTTTTATTTTTGTTTCGTATTTTGTGTTCTGTTTCTGCTATATTTTCTTTTGCATTTTAGCTAAACTAAGACTTGCCCTGCATGGTGCCAGCTCTAGCACGCACAGCAGAGCCCTAGTCGATAAGAAGTTGCAAATCAGTATTCGAAAAGCACGGAGCCTGCAGGAACGCATGCAGCAGCAACAATCATCGGCGCAGTCGTCGCAGCCCTCAGCCTGCCTTCCCTCTCAGGGGGCGGCCCTCCCTCAGCCAACAAGGTAGTGCCTGCGATCCACTGTAGTTTATGGACACCAGGGGAGGAAATGACCACGGGTGCTCCATAGTCAGAGCTCTCCTTGTCTTGGTGTCTCCAGAGGACAGAGAAGAGTCCTCTGGAAAGATTTTTTTCTCAGGTCAGACATACGGCGGAAAGCTCCTCCCACTGCTGGTCCTTTTCTTAATAGTTCATAGAAAGATACAGAAAGTATGGCATAATCAATAGACTGTTTGTCCATATTTCCTGTGGGTGAGTTTGTCCTGGGACTTGTGTAATAACATGATTATTAAATCTGTACATATTATGTTTTCGGACATGGCAATCTGAGCTCTATTGTAATAGAAACCATGTGGTTTGTTTTGGGGATTTCAGTGTTTCCTGTCTCTGGTGGAAGCAGAGAAAGCAGTCTTTGCTCTGACTGAACCATAGAAAAGAGACAGAAAGATTCCTTTTGTTTTGCTTTGCTATGGGCAGCAATAGGAAAAAAATTCCTGAGGCCACTCATGTAGTTTTCACACTTTAGCTCTTGAATTTGGTTCTATTCAAAATACATAGATTTAAGTTAAAATTAATTGTGGCTGTTAATAAGCCTAAGTAGTTCTCAGAATATAAATATTATAAAAACAGCTAACATTTATTGAACATTTTTTAAAAGATTTTATTTATTTATTTTTAGAGAGAGCAGGAAAGCAAGAGAGAGATGGGGGAGTGCAGAGGGAGAGGGAAAGAGAGAATCCCAAGCACACTCCACACAGAATGCAGAGCCCAATGTAGAGCTCAATCCCACCACCCCAAGATCATGACCCAAGCTGAAATCAAGAGTCAAATGCTCAACTGACTGAGCCACCCAGGAACCCCAATTTACTGTCCTGGCACTAAGCTAAATAATTCAGTTCTCACAATAACTTTAGGAGATCAGGATTGTTACTTAGTGATATTTTCTGAAAGAGGAAACTCAAGCTCAGGGAGTATAATATACATAAGGCACCCAAGATTTCTTAGCTAGTAAGTGGTAGAAGTGTGGACTTCAAATCCAGGTCTGTTTCACTCCATTGGGTCTCCTCCATAAGTATAATGATATATTCTTCATAATGTTGTAAGGGTAACTGGGTGGCTATGATCACAGAAGTTGATAGTATATTATCATTCAAATTTAATGCTAATAGCTAGGATCTTCCTTTTTCTTCTTTTTTCCTACAGTATACTCTAGTAGTTGAACACTGATCTGAGAACCTGATGAGAGATATGTTTGAATATAAGCAATTTAGGCAGCTAAACTCTTTCTAGAAAACTTACGCCACTTGATATATGTGAATAATTGAGGCTTTTATTTAAGTGCATCTAACAGAGTTTTTTAGGTCAGAAATACAAAACAATTAGTAAGAAACCTAGTAAATGCGGTTAATTTCTAGTTTTACTCCCAAATCTCAAGAAAGTCACAATGCATTACTTTGGGAAAATATCTCAGTGAATAATAAAACCAAATCCAGATTATGAAAACACACTTGAAGTGGCTGAATTCTGTGTAATCCCATGACCCTGAATTACCCCGTATTCTGTAAATGTGCCTTTTGGTTCTTTTGGCTGGTGTGCCTCTCAGGACCCCAGGTATGAATGATTTCTAGGCTTTGCTCACCTTCCATGTCATCTGCATGTGGGATTAGCAATTTTTATCTTTTAATTTGCAAGAAGAATATGATTGGAATGGGACTTCAAAGGCAGTGAAGACTATCGACAGGGACTTCACTTAATATTACTGTGTGCAACTTTGGTGAGGGGATTTAATAAAAAGGATTAATATTACCTAGTGCTTGGGTGTGAGCTGACCATGTGCCTGCCTTCTCTTGTGAACCTCTGAACTGTTGACTCTACTTGTGCTTGTCTTTTTGTTTATTTTTACCATTCCCTTTGTGGATGGCTAGAAATGGGAACCAAATGAACAGGTCTTTTTGTAAGTGATCTTGTCATTTAAGGCAGCTTATGATTGGTTCTCTCCATTTATTTCAGTGAACAGCCTATCCCGCTCCAAGTATTGTTAAGCGAGGAGGCTCAACTGGAACCCTGCGCGAATACAGAGTTTGGGGCCAGTTCTTTCATCCACTCACCTGCTTCCTGCCATGAGTCACACTCATCACTATTCCCAGAGTCATCTGCCTTGTCTGCCTCACAGCACAATTCCCCTAGTAGGTCTGCCTCAAACCTTCTGACTTCAGTTGAGGAGGATAGCATTGACCCCTCTGCACTCCACAGGCAGGCTTTACCTAAAACACCAAGGAGGACTGAGAAGAATGTTCATTATGGTTGGGAACCATTGGATATACCAGAGGGTAAGCTGCAAGGCTACAGGGTTGACAACAGCAGCTATACCAGGTTCCCCCCACAAGAAGGAAGAGGCATTGCTCAAGAACAGCTATTCCAAGAAAAGAAGGATTCTCCTGTCTCATCCCAGGTGATGCCTTGGTCATGCTCAGCTGGAACAGATACCTCTGAGAAAGGAGATGCACACAGCCTAGGCTGTAGTCCTTCCAGTTCATCAGCTCAGCCCAGCCTTCCCCTGTACAGGGCCTGCCACCCCGTAATGCCTGCTGCTTCCTCACCTATGCTTCACTCTCCTGATACTGTGCAGAAAACTAGTCAATGCCTCCAAGCCCAAAGCCTCAAAACTTTGTTGACTTCAAAAGTGGATGGAGGCAGTGAGGATCCCTATAAGCTAGAGTTTCCCAGCACTAAGGGGCTTGTCCGCTCACTAGCAGAGCAGTTCCAGAGGATGCAAGGTGCCTCCACAAGGGATGGCATAGGTTCCCAGGATAGAATTTTGACAAATAGTCTAAGGAAGAACTCTTCCCCTTCTGACTGTAAGCCTGCCTCCCTCCAGGGTCAAGGGAAAGGCCACTGGCCTTGGGCAAAACAACAATCCTCCTTGGGTGGTAAGGACAGACTACCTTCCTGGGAAGAGCCAGCTAATCATCCTTCTGTTGCCATGAACTCTGGGCAGCCTAATAGTGAAACTTCTAGGGGAAGACAGCCCAGGTTGGCAGAACCAAGCACGAACCAAGGAAAGCCATCTCAAGTGAGAGATGCTAGGCCTAAGGAACTAGGCAGCAGTTTTGACTTGGGGACTTCCTTGCCTTTGGACTCTTGGGTGAATGTCACGAGGCTCTGTGATTCGCAACTTAAACATGGGGTCCCTGGGCCAGGAATGAAGTCCTCCCCCCATGATTCCCATACCTGTGTAGCCTATCCGGAAAAAAACCACATCCTTTTGCATCCACATTGGAACCAAGACACAGAGCAGGAAACCTCAGAATTGGAGTCTCTCTACCAAGCTAGTCTTCAGGCTTCTCAAGCTGGCTGTTCTGGATGGGGGCAGCAAGATGTGGCCTGGCACTCCTTTAACCAAACAGGTAGGGATGCAACTATGGGCAGGGGGAGTGGGGGACATATAAAAGCTGTAAGTGAGATGACAAGATCAGAAGAGGGGTGGTAGTCTGTCCAAATAACATCCCCAGCTTAGGAGGTAGTAGCAGATTTTCTGATTTTATTCATAAAGACTTTAGGACAAGAACTAGACTTTTTTCTGGCTAGAGTAGAATCATCATTGTCTAGTTCCCTCCTCCTAAAAGAAGAGATCAATGAATATATGCCCAGGGCTTCAGCAGTATGCCGTGCCAAGGAGTTCATAGGTCTTTGAGAGGGACTCAGCATGAAATACGGGAGACTGAGAAAAAAAGTTATCCTTCTATGGCTTAGGAGCTTGAACTAATCCAAGACCAGTTTCCAGATCCAGCTTGTAACAGGGATGCCCACATTGAGCCATATCTCCCAATGTGGCATTGCCAGATCATACTGAGCCAGAAATAAATCAGGTTCTTCCTTGATCTCTTCAGGAACTGCCAGGTATAGAATTTTCCCAAGATTGTATGCCTGTTCACTGACTACTCTTTAGATTATATTGTGTAAAGAATGAAGTCTACACCTTAAATGGACTTCATAGACTTAGTTCTGGAAACTGAAGACATGAAGAATGTCTATAACTTTGAGGTACTTGAGAACGCCAAAGCCTGAACTATTTCCCTGGTTCTATCATTCACTGTCAGCATAAATTTGGACAAGTCACTTACTATCCCATGGCCAACTTTTTACCTGTGAAATTAGAGAATGGGTTCAGTGATTTTTTTTTTTTTAAAGATGCCTTCCTACTCTTAAAATGATATATATGATTCTATGAAATTGAACTCAAGAGAATTTTATCTTTAGCTCGGTATGACAGTTTCCATAACAGCACAGGTTCCTTGCATGCTGCCAACTGATGTTTAAATACAGCCATACGGGACGCCTGGGTGGCTCAGTTGGTTGGGCGGCTGCCTTCAGCTCAGGTCATGATCCCAGCGTCCTGGGATCGAGTCCCACATCGGGCTCCTTGCTCAGCAGGGAGCCTGCTTCTCCCTCGACCTCTGCCTGCCTCTCTGCCTGCCTGTGCTCGCTCGCTCTCTCTCCCTCTCTCTCTGACAAATAGATAAATTTAGAAAAAAAAAATTAAAAAAAAATACAGCCATACGAGTATTTATTGAGTACCTAGAAGCTGTTCCTAGAAGCTGTTAGTGGGGGGATATCACATAAATATAAGATTTGATATTAAGGTATGTTTTTTAGGATATGGATCATAGTGTAGACTTTGCAGTACTGTTTATTAAGTGCTCCCTAGGTACACGGGACAGAGTAGTATGGGAAAAATTCTAAAGAATGAGGAAAAGTTCACATCTACCTCAGTTAGCTTTCTGTCTGAGGGAGAAAGAATATACAAATGTCAAGTATTTTACGCATAATAATCACATATAAAAGAATATATTGCACTTAAAATTAAACTAACTGAATGTCAAGCAATTATATTACCAAAAATACCTCCCAAAACAAAAAACTTACATTACCTAAAATAGGAAATTTTTTATTGTAGATGCTTTTGAAAATACATGAAGTAACAAAAATCATTGATAATCCCACTCATAATTCCATTAGTTTACTTCTGGCTTTGTTTTTTTATGCATATATACGATATATTTATTTATTGTTCTTACAAAATCATTACAATATATGTATGCGGTTTATTCTCATGATATTTTTACATTATATCCATAAGCATTTTCCCTTTGAAAAAACTACTTTTAAGGACTGGCAATATGCTGCATATGAATATATTGTAAGACATTCAACCATTTTACTATGCTTCATATACTTCGAATTTTTAGATGAATAGATGATGACTATCTTTATATGTAAGTGTTTGGCCACAATTCTGATGAGCTCCTCAGAATAAATTTCTAGAAGGATAATAACTAGTTGAAGGCTATATACATTTATAAATCTCTTGATATGTACTGGTAAATTAGCCTTCAGGAAAATTATGATTCTGAAAACAATTTGAAAGAGTACCTACTAAACATTAATTTTTTTCTTAAGAGGGAACAAAAATTAATTTAAAAAAATCATCTGATGAGTCAGTCCTCAAAATCCTTGTCAAACCAAACTAGCCTTTATTTTAACATAAAGAAGTGATCAGGAGGAATAAATCAGGAAGTAGGTAATGAAGGGAAATGCCAACTAGGATCTTTGTATGATAGAATATATCTCTAGGGGAGTCCCTCTTTATCTTATCGTAAAGCATTTTTTAAGTACAAAAGCACTTTCTCAGTATAATTGACAAATAACATTGTATAAGGTTAAGGTGTACAGTGTGAAGGTTTGACACATATATATTGTGAAACGATTACCACAATAATGTTAGTTAACACAACCATCACCACAGATAAATTATAGGTTTTTTTTGGTAAGGACATTTAAGATTTACTCTCTTAGCAACTTTCAGGTAAATAACACAATATTGTTAATTACAGTCACAATCCTGTACATTAGATTCCCAGGATTTATTCATCTTATAACTGGAAGATTATATCCTTTGACCATCACCTCCGTATTTCCCTATCCTCCAGATGCTATCAACTACCATTCTGTGTTTCAGTAATTTGTCTCTTTTTAGATTCCACATATAAGTAAGATCATGTAGTAGTTGTTTTTCTCTTATTACTTAAAAAAAAAGCTTTATTGATATATAATTTACATACCATAGAGTTCACCTACTTAATATGTATAATTCTGTTTTTTAAGTATATTCACAGAGTTATCCATCCATCACCACAATCAATTTTAAAGTGTTTTCATCACCCCATAGGGCATCTGGGTGTCTCAGTGGGTTAAGCGTTGGACTCTTGATTTTAGCTCAGGTCATGATCTCAGGGCTATGAGATCAAGCCCCACATTTGGCTCCGTGCTCAATGTGGAGTCTGCTTGAAATTCTCTCCCACTCTATACTCTCCCTCTTGCCCAGCACATGCTCTCTCTCTAAAATAAATAAATAAAAATGTTAAAGTGTTTTCATCACCCCAAAAAGAAACCCAGTACCCATTAGCAGTCACTCCCCATTTCCCCCTACCCCTCTCTCCTCTGGCCCTAGGCAATCTGTAATCCATTTTCTGTCTATAGATTTGCCTGTTTTGGACATATGATATAATGGAATTGTACAGTATATGGTGTTTTGTGACCAGATTAATTTTCATATTATAGTTCCTTTTTCCTTAAGATTTTATTCTTTTATTTGAAGAGAGAGAGAGTGAGAGCAGGAACACAAGCAGGGGGAGTAGGAGAGAGAGAAGTGGGCTTCCTGCCAAGCAGGGAGTCCGAAGTGGGGCTTGATCCCAAGACCCCGGGACCATGAGCTGAGCCGAAGGTAGATGCTTAATGACTGAGCCACCTAGGTGCCCCTAATTTTGACATTATAGTTTCTAAAGAATTATATAAACATTGCCCTTGACATATATTTCTAAATTTCACAGAATTTTGAAGTTAGACAGACATAATCTTAAAAATAACTTTTTGTTATAGAAAATTTCAAATACATTCAAGAGGAATGAGTTAATGCTACAATAGTCCTCCAACAAGCCAGTACTTATCACTAGCTTCTGCAGTGATTATCTTTTTTTTTTTTTTTAAGATTTTATTTATTTATTTGACAGAGACAGAGATCACAAGTAGGTAGAGAGGCAGGCAGAGATAGAGGAGGAAGCAGGTTCTCTGCCCAGCAGGGAGCCCGATGCAGGGCTCGATCCCAGGACCCTGAGATCATGACCTGAGCCGAAGGCAGAGGCTTTAACCCACTGAGCCACCCAGGCGCCCCTGCAGTGATTATCTTAACCATTAACCATTTATCAACATATGGCCAATTCTGATATAGCTATAGTACCTCCCTCTCCTCCTACATTTCCCCTCCCTACTGGATTATTTTACTATTTATTTATTTAATTATTTATTTTTAAATGTTTTATTTATTTATTTATTTCCTTACGTTATCTCTATACCCAGTATGGGGCTCAAGCTCATGGTCCCGAGATCAAGCATTGTGTAGAGTAGAGTTGTATAGAGTTAGCCAGATACCCCTCTACTGAATTATTATTTTTTAAAATATTTTATTTATTTACCTGACAGAAAGAGAGATCATAAGTAGGCAGAGAGGCAGGCAGAGAGAGAGGTGGAAGCAGGCTCCCCGCTGAATAGAGAGCCCGATGCGGGGCTCGATCCCAGGACCCTGGGATCATGACCTGAGCCGAAGGCAGAGGCTTTAACCCACTGAGCCACCCAGGCGCCCCAACAATAATTTTTAATATAATACAGTAACTAGCCAGTATTACATTTTTCAATTGTCCCATCAATGCCTTTTCATAGTTAGTTTATTTCAAATTATGATTCAAACAAGATCTACACATTGCATTTTGTTGATTTGTTTCAAGGCTTTATTAGCCTATATAATTCCTGTCTTTTTTTCCCCCCTGTCAAAGGGGAAATTTGGCTATTTCTCAAATCCACATTCTAGATTTTATTAATATATTCTAGTAGTTTTTAAAACATGTTCTTTTTTTTTTTTAAGATTTTTATTTATTTATTTGAGAGAGAGGCAGTGAGAGAGAGCATGAGTGAGGAGAAGGTCAGAGAGAGAAGCAGACTCCCTGTGGAGTTGGGAGCCCGATGTGGGACTCGATCCCGGGACTCCAGGATCATGACCTGAGCCGAAGGCAGTCGTCCAACCAACTGAGCCACCCAGGCGTCCCATAAAACATGTTCTTTTTTAAAACATGTTCTTCTACCCAATTTTTTGTAATCTGGTAGTTTAGGGGTAGAGGCTTGATTAAAGTCAGGTTCAATTTTTTTTCTTAAGTTTTATTTTATTAAGTAATCTTTGCACCCAATGTGGGGCTTAATTCACTACCCCAAGATCAAGAGTTGTGTGCTTCTCCAGTTAGACAACCCTCAGTTGTATTTTCTTTTCTTTCTTTTTTGTTAATAAGAATATCTTAGAAGTGGTACTTTGTATTTCTTTTTTTTTTTATATTTATTTATTTATTTGAGAGTGTGTGTGTGCATGCATAAGCAGGGCGCAGGGGCAGAGGGTGAGTGAGACAGAATCTCAAGCAGACTCCCTGCTGAGCAGGTAGCCTGACACAGGGGCTTGATCTCGGGACCCGGAAAGCATGACCCGAGCTGAAATCAAGTGTCAGATGCTTAACCACTTAGCCACCCAGGTGCCCTACTTTGTATTTCTTCTTATATCAGGAAGTGTATGATGTCTAGTAGTTTTTCTTCTTGTAACTGTTGATCCATGAGTAGACATCATCCTAACTCTGTCTTCTATCAAATCCATATATCCCCTCAACAGTACTCCTTATAGGTGGCCATCGTCACCTCTGCTGAAATATCTTTAAAAGAATCAGCCTATTTCCTTCAGGAGGTTCCAGCAGCCACCTCCTTGTCTAGTAATCAGACTTTATTAGAAGAACATCACATTCTAACGATTACAGCTGTAATTCCTAAATCTGGCTGCCCATAATACTCACCCAAGGAGTGGCTTTTTAAAAAACAGAGAAATAATTTTATATAAGTGGGATGATAGCACACATGCTGGGGTTTTTTGTTTTGTTGTTGTTGTTGTTGTTGTTGTTTTGTTTTTAAGATTTTATTTATTTGACAGAGATCGCAAGTAGGCAGAGAGGCAGGCAGAGAGAGAGAGAGGAGGAAGCAGGCTCCCCGCTGAGCAGAGAGCCTGATGTGGGGCTCAATCCCAGGACCCCGAGATCATGACCTGAGCCTAAGGCAGAGGCTTTAACCCACTGAGCCACCCAGGCGCCCCACACATGCTGTTTTTATTGTAGACATTTTCTTATTTATTTCTCCTCCTGTTACATAACTTTCTACCTTTTATCCTCCACCTTCTAGGGAACAATGTAATATGCAAATTTCTGTATTTTTCTGTTCATATAATCCTATGTAGACCTATATATACAGTAGGGTTTTTTGCCTCGGGATAGTATTACAGATTCTTTTTTTCCTTTTAAGTTAACAATCCTTCATGAAAATTCCTCCAGATCATCTAGTTTAACTCAGTTCATTCTTTTTAGTGAGTGGCTGGGCATATTTGATATTGGAGATATCTTAGTGTATTTAGTCATTCTGCTATCCATGGGCATTACTTCATTTCTAGTTTTTTGGCCACTACAAATAATGCCTCAGTAAACTGGTATTTTTGTTTCTTATTCCTAGGAGTAGAACTGTTGGATAAAAGGGTAAATCATATTTTCAATTTTAATGGATATTTTTAAACAGGTTTTTTTAGGAGGACTATAAAATTTCAAATTTCCTTCAGCAATGTTTGAGGATATTCTCCTATACTTTTTGGGGAAACCTTTGTTTTATTTATTTTTAAAGATTTTATTTTTAAATAATCTCTATGCCCAACTCCTAACCTAGAGATCAAGAGTCACATGCTCCAGTGACTTAGCCAGCCAGGTGCCCCTCCAGGAAGCCTTTTAAAAATAAGCATTCCCAGGCTCACCACAAAGATTCTGATTCAGCAGGGCTGTGGAAAGATAGAGGAATCTGTATTTTTATAGCTCCTAGATGAATCTGAGGTGATATTAGAACTTCTGTACCAGGAAATGCTAAAAATAATATTTTAGCTTGGCATCAGGAATATCCTCCTTTAGCCAGATACATGTATTAGAATCAAAATATCAAATCAAGATGTGAATTGGTGATAGACATACATTAAATGTAGGTCAAGGGCATGTGCATTTTCAGAATGGAAGGCTTAATTAGTTGTATTGGGGCAAGCCCCTTGGGAGTCACATATCCAGTTTGGAGCAGTTCTTAATAATCTAGCAAAATTTTTCGGAAGAGATAAGCATTTAGTAATTGTTTAGAATTTAAGCAGTTAATGATTGAATCTGATGGGGAAATAAAAGGGTGTTACACGTTCAAAATGTCATTGAAGAGTTCTTGCTCATAGTAATAGGAAGTGAAATCAAGAGACTTGAATTTTAATTCTGATTAAACTACTTACTACCTTTCAAACTAGAACTCATTTTCCTGTTATATAAAATGAGGATGTTTGATAAATGATTATTATATTCATCTCAATTTCTAAGTAGACTGAAGATAATGTTCCCTTTGTCATCACAGACACTCTAGAGAACAACTGTGTTAGACAGTTTCCTCTGTATATATTATAAGTCTTGGGCACAAGTCTGACAGAAGCAAAGCTGATTGTGTTTAAAAAATTGAAATGAGGCAAGATGGGACATTCAGCTGTCTTTCTACAGAGCCCTTTCTGTACAAGTTCTTCAAGGCTTGTGTCCTGAGACCCTTGTTGGCCTATAGGAAACTATCCATATTCTGAAATTGTTTCTACATTATAGGAGCACATCTCTATTCATTTCAGGAATACATATTTGTTATTCCATGAAAAGAACTCCTGAGGGTTTTTTGTTTTTGTTTGTTTTGTTTTGTTTTGTTTTGTTTTTGCTGTCAGGCTGACATTAGGCTCCAGGAGAAGAGATGGCTTCAACTTGTATTTATGTTTTCCTCCTCAGGCTCTGCAGATGGTGTGGGGAGGAGGTTGCACTCAGCCCCTGGCCTTGGTCTCTCAAAGACCCCAACAGCAGAAATGGAGCACAGTCTCCATGAAACCAGCACAGTGCCTGCTTCTGCTTCTCAGGTAGCAGCCTCAGGTCCTACAGTGCTGGCATGAGGTGGTGCGTTGGGAAAGGAAGTGTGGAAAGATATGAGTGGTAGGGTTGGTGGTAAGGCAGGAGCATGGTAATGTGGGGCTGTTGGAAGAGAATAAGGTCTATGATTGGACTTCTTTTAAATGAGAGGAGATTGCCACATGGCCACTACCTTTCAAATACATCTAATTCAGGTTGCTAGTAGTGAGGTCTTACCCTATTTTCTCCCATACCCCTGGGGACAGGGTCTGTGGGAAAACCATAGGTCTGGTGTTTCGTGTCTGCCTGTGTGTGTCTGTTTGAAGGCTGCACCTTGCCGAGGCCCCAGGAGGGAATATGGGGAGGATGATCAATACGGTGCAGAGAACTTTCACCGCATCTCACGCAGTCTCAGTGGCACCGTTGTCTCAGAGAGGGACAAGGCTCCAGTCTCTTCCCACAGTTTTGTAAGTAGAATCAGGGTCTGTCTATTCAGAGCACCCTCTTTCTTTTGCTAAGATAAAAATACAAGTGTAGGTAGAGGGGCAGAGGAAACTAAAATTGTAATTTGGGGGAAAGCCATGTGCATTCAGCAAAAATGATGACACAGTCATTACTTTATTGACACACATTTTGTTGGAGCCCAGAGGAATGTCCCTTCGTAGCAGTTATGGAAGGTATATTATAGGGTTCCCTAGGGCGAAAAGAGTCCTAGTAGCCTAGTAGCCTTGAGTCTCAGAGGCAATGGCTGCTGATTGGGTCAAAACCCATTACACTAATCAAGGGAAGAAGGGAAGACATGGAATGGGGTATTGTTTTTGCCTTTTCCTCTCCACTCCAGTATAAGATTGAGTGGGGTCTGGTATGCTTTCATGCTAAAATGAAGCAGGTGCATTAGCAAGAAAAGGAAAGTGATATAAAACAGTTGTCCTCGAGGCTTTTCATATGGAATCAATGCAGTGATCTGTAGGTGAAAGGGACAGGGACACCGAAGTCAGCAGAAATCAATAACTCAAATATTTTCAGTGACTAGGTTTATAAATTATCCTTTTGAGAATTCCAAACACTTGCCCAAGGCAAGTTGAGTTTTGATTACAATGGGGGTCAGGATGCAAAGCTCCAGCGCATTAAAGCTTATTCACCAGGTCGGTTCAATAAAAATTGAGAAACCAGTTTTAAATACATGATAAAAAAAAATTAAATGGTGTAAAGGATAGATAGTGAAAACTAAGTCTCTGTCCTACTAGGCCTTCAGATCCAGTTTCCCTCCCAAGTAACAGTCATGTTTTTCCAATTTATTGTTCAAAATTTCCTAAATAACTCTAAACACCTTGCCATTCTTTTTGGGATAGGTGGTTGTTTCTGCCTAGCATTTGTTCTTATGTAACTGTTAGTGAATTTAATGGCAGATTGTTATTTTTCTAGGGAGTTAGCTTCCTCTCTCCTGACTTCTATATATCATTAATTTATTCACTGATTCATTCTTTAAAACAAATGCTGATTGGGCATATGTTCTAGGTATTGTGCCAAGTGCTGGGGATACAGTGGTGGGTGAGCTAGATGTAGTCCCTGGTGTCATTGCGTTTACAGTCTACCTGGGGAGACAGATAAATAATTATAATATGATAGGATTTAATGCTATGGAAGCATAATAGAAGGGACATCTAAACCAGATTTGAGGGATCAAGGAAGCTTCCTGAAGGAAGTAAAGCAACTATAGCAGGTAAAGGAACTTGAAGCAGATACTCACTAAATCAAAAGCAACTCATTTGGTATGCAGAATTAGATTCTGGGGAGGGAAGGACAGTGTTGACAAATGAGACTGGAATATAAACAAGAGTCATATCATGAACCACCATATGGAGTTTGGGAGGATAGAGAGAAATGGACATGTTGGAGAGCCAAAGACGAAGTTAAAATCATTGGGATTTGGTGCCTAATTAGATATATGGAGAGGAGAATCATGGAGAATCAACCCGAGAATTATGGGTTGATAATGAAGTATTTGAGGGAAGAGATATGTATAATTTTGGATATATTATGCTTGTGATATCTTTGGTAGGCCTTTGGATGTGACACTTTTAAAGCTTGAAATCAAGATTCAAGAATCATAGCCATTGAAAAGAGGAAAAGAATATTGTGAAAAGAGGAGAGAAGCCAGGACATATCCCTGATGAGTATCATATTTAAGTGGTTCATCTGAAGAACCCTTAAAAGAGTGAGGACCAGAGAGATAAAAGGGAAACTAGGAAAGTGTGGCATCACTTTCTTCTGTGGAGGAGAAAGGAATAGTTGGCTATGTCACATACTGAGAGGATTGGCACCTGGTCCTTAGGGTGTATGGTAAATGTCTCTATAATGTACCATGCTGTGGTAGGTACTATGAGCATGACCTGATGAAATAATTCTGCCCTTGATTGGCTTACAGCCTAGTTGGGAAATAAGATATACTGGTATGTAGATTATTTTATTTGATTTATTTTTGTTAGGTGCGTGTAATGTTCCAAGTCCTGTTGAGGGTGCTGGGAATTCTGGAGTAAAAAGAAATATATTCTACCAGGGGAGAAAGACAATAAACAAGTAAACACCAAACAATGTGTAATAGAGAAGAATAGAATAAAGCAAGGGGAGAAGTACTAAAGAGGTAATAGTGGTTATTCTCAGTGGTTATTGAGGGAAATCAGCTCTAAGAAAATAACATTTGATCAGAGACTTCAGTGATATGATGGTGTGAGCCATGAAGACTATACCAGGTAACAGAAACAGTTAAGTGAAAAAGCCCTGAGTTGGAATAATCTTGGTGTGTTTGAAGGAACATTAAGAAAGTTGTAGTGAAAAATGGTAGAGATAAAGTGAGAAAGATCAGCATTGCTAGCACATAGCAACTTGCAGGCCACAATGAGTAGCAGGCTTGGAGATAGGAAGATCAGATTGGAGGCTGTTGCACTGGTCCACTTGAGCTTAAATATGAAAACTGTAGATAGAAATGATATTTCTTGACAAAGGCAACTAATGGAATAATGGATGAGAAGTTCAAAAGTAAGGGCAATGTCAACATTTGAATCTAGGTGACTTAGGAAAATATGGTACTAGGAGGTGCAGCTTGGAAGGATGTTGGTTTGATTTTGGACATATTAGTGTTTTAAGTATTAAAGGGGATATTTCTGAGACTTTGCCACAAAAATGAGATGAGTGGAGTACAGAACAGGACACAAGCATCAGTGATTACAAACTTGACTGGCAGAAGACTGGAGTGACAGGAGAGAAGGTCGAGTAGTAGAATTCCTGATTATACATTTAGGGAGATATATTTTTAGTTCCCAGTATTTAAAGTGTACAGAATTTTCTTTTTCAGTGTTGGGCTTTCTGATTTTTCTTTTCTCTTTCTTATTTCTCTGTTTTAAATTTCTATCTCAACCTGATTCTAGTGTTTGCATTAAAGAGTTTGCCAAAGACCTAGATGTTAGGGTTGGGAAGATGAGGGCTATGAGAGAGACAGGTTAATGGAAGAGGATCTGCAGTTCCATGTCTCCAGTTCCTAGCGGTCTAGGGCTATTCCTAGAGGGGCTGATGGAAAGAATGACTGAGTAAATTGGGTCCCTCTATAGAGCTGGGCATATTGGTACTCTAATCCCCTCCATCTCTCCCTGTTTGCCTCACTGTGTTTACCCAACCATATCCGACTGTGTGTTAATCCTCATCTTTATGTTTTTTTTTGTTTTTTTTTTGTTTTTTGTCTTGTCTCACTATAAGGATTCATCAAACGCGAGGAAAAAGCCTTTGGAAACCAGGCACCGTTGTTCCAGCTCCTCTTCCCTCCCTGTCATCCGTGACCCTCCTGTGTTTCTCCTTGGTCCCCAACTGTACCCACCCCAACCACAGTTCCTGTCCCCAGATGTCTTGATGCCCAGCATGGCAGGGGAGCCCCATAGACCCCCAGGTAACTCTCCCCAAATCTAATTATCATGTGCCATAACGTGGTACCTTTCTAGAGACAACCTAGAAAAATAAAATCAGTACACATATGGGGGCAGGGTGGAGTCCCAAGGGAGGTAGTAAAGGGATATGAATTACCACTTTAAGATCAAACATTGGTCAAGATGAATTGTGATTGAATCATTACTTAGTTAATATGGTTGGCTGGTGTAGATCCTTAGTCTAACTACCCAAGAGAATGACCAGGGTCTATCGTGATAAGATAAGCTTTTAGACGACCGAGAGGAGTTAATATCGAGTCTTAGGACCTTCCCAAAACAGAAAGTATCATCTCTATTAGCTAGTTTTTCTCCTACTATCCCCTGAGTCTCAGCTAAGGGATAGTCTAGAAGGACAAGGAGTGAATGGGAGACCTGGAAACACCTTGTATATGGAATGCCTATGCCGTGTATACAGACCCAGACAATCTTGGGAAAGGTGGATAGCATCCTTCTGGCTTTCTTTCACCCTCCATAGTAAGATTTGCTATGTTTCTTCCTCACGAAGAGGCTGAGTCTACTTAAAGCAGGGATTCTCAGTGGGAAAGGGAAAGTACTACTGGCATCCCATGAGTGGAAGCCAGGGATGCTGCTAAACATCCTACAGTGCACACGGCAGTTTACCTCCATGACCCCCCCCTCCCAAAAATGTAGTATCAGCTCATGGTATCAGTAGTGTTGAGATTGAGAAACCCTGGCTTACAGATGTAAATGCCCTGGGGCAGGGTGTGGTGGTGGTTCTAGAACCGAAGGTAAGAGTTGTATTATAGATATGTGTCCACATTTTAGGGAGGTTTGGATAAGCAGACCTTCTGGATAGATGAACTTCCTATTACTCAGTGGAACAGCCAGGTAGTCCCCCCTGTTTGGCAATTGTTACGGGCATCTGTCCTATTAGGCAACATTTAGTGTAGCCTATTCTGGACTAAATGCTGTAGTGAACATAGGGAAGAAAGAAGGCAGCTCTCTGTTCTTAAAGAGCTCAGAGCTGTAATAATCGGGATATACGTACATACAGGAGTATACTGCAGATGTTGATGGGTTATAAAATAAAGAATCGAAAGTATTTTTTAGAACTGATTTTTCTTTCTCTCTCTTTTTATTATTGTTGTTGTTGTTGTTGTTGTTGTTGTTGTTGTTGTTGGGTATCTGGGTGGCTCAGGCAGTTGGGTCTTCCAGCTCTTGTTTTCAGCTCAGGTCTTGATCTCCGGGTCATGAGTTCAACCGCTGCATTGTGTTCCATGCTGGGTGTAGAGCCTACTTTAAAAAAAAAATAGAAGTGACTTTTTAAGATTATGTATTTTGTTTCATTTAAGTATAAAGGGGAATTAATGTATAGAAAAGGCATTCCACACTGTGTATGTGGTAGGAGTAGTGTGAATAAAAACAGAGATCTCAGGGACTGAGCAAGAATGTAAGCAGAAACAGATTAACTGGAGTAAAAGTACATATTAAGAAAAGCAGAGTGATGTTTTGGAGTGGTGGCTCTAAGAGTAGAGTTGTTACAGTGAGTTATATATTTGT
The DNA here is from genome assembly GCA_004024625.1 of Mellivora capensis. NCBI lineage: Eukaryota > Metazoa > Chordata > Mammalia > Carnivora > Mustelidae > Mellivora > Mellivora capensis. The sequence continues at coordinate 53,094 of PISX010009661.1, forward strand.
AATATTAGGGAGCCATTCGTCGGGGGATGGAGGAAGAATTATAGTAGAGTGAGGTAGAAGTATGACAACATTTGCCCAGGTTGGATGTAAGAGACTTGATTTTGATGTATATTAAGAATTTTTTTTTAAGATTTTACTTACTTATTTGAGAGAGAGAGAAAGCAAGAAAGCACAAGCAGGCAGAGTGGCAGACAGAGGGAGAGGGAGAAGCAGGTTACCCGCTGAGGAGGGAGTCCGATGTGGTGCTTGATCCCAGGACCCTACAATCGTGACCTGAGCATAACCAACTGAGCCACCCAGGCGCCCCTAAGAATTTTTAAAAATGAAATTAAAAGCAGAGCTAGACTTCTTCTTTCCCATATGTGTATACTCTTATGGCTACGGAGAGTTGAGAGGAATAGTCAGGAATGGTCCTTTGGGAAGGAGAATGGTTTATTGAAGATGCTTTATCTTTGGTTTCTTTTTCTCTTCCCAGGAACTTCGAGGAGTGTCCAGCAGTTTCTGGCTATGTGTGACAGGGGTGAAACTTGCCAGGGGGCCAAGTACCCAGGAAGAACTCTGAACTACCAGAGTCTCCCCCATCGTTCCAGAACAGATGCCTCTTGGGGGCCATGGTCAGACACCAACCAGCATATTGGGGCCAGATTCCTGAGTACTCCAGGGTGCAAGCCTCAGCTGACACACACTGCCACACTACCAGAAAGACGCCAGGGCCTTCAGGTTCCTCATGCTCAGTCCTGGGGGGATATTTTCCATTCTTCCTCTCACCCTCCCATTGTTTACCCTGTGTCTCCACCATCAAGCAGTCTTCATGTACCCCTGAGGTCAACTTGGAATTTGGGTCCTGTTCCTGGTTCTCGAGTCCCTGGTCCTCGAAGAGTAGATATGCCCCCAGATGATGACTGGAGGCAAACCAGTTACGCCCCGCAGTGTGGGCCCAGGAGGACAGAGGGAGCGGAGCTTCTGTTTTTTCTAGCAGATGCTCCTGGAAGAGAGCAGATAAGGGCAAGTGCCCTGCAGCACAATAGATGGTAAGGGTTACCTCTTTCCTTTCCTGGAGTCACAGCTTTCTCCTTTAGACTGTACTGTGGAGGAGTTAGCATCCTGAATCCCTCCAAGGTTCTGCTAGTCTCATCTCAACATAGAGTTGGCAGTTTCTCCTAGGGATACCTGGAACCCCTAACAAGACCTGACTTCTTGAGGGGAATATTTGAAATTCTAATTTCCATTCACCTAGCAAGAGGAAGCAACTGCTGTTTAGGATTTTATTTGAGCCACTTTAAAGATGAATCCATATTACCCTGGACACTAGCCATTCCTTAGGATCTTAGGGTCACCATTTTATTCCTGGATCCTTTATGCCCCTACGTGCACCTGAGCCTTCATCCTCTTTTCTCTACTATACTGCCAACTTCTGTTCTTTGTTTTATCCACCTATCCGTATTACCTGACCTTCTGCCTTCCCCATACCCCATCCTTGGAGGGGCATGTAGCTGTGTGGTCATGGTACTGACCATATCATTCAGGGCAGCCTACCTGCCAGGTATTATGGACTGTCAGCCTTCCCTGTTCCCCCAAACCTTAGGCCTAGAATGCAGAGCTGCCAACATTATTAACACTTGTCCTTCTGAACAGATGGAGTCAGGCACACTAACACACCTTCCTGTCCTCAGCAGCAGAGCCATTACTGCCACTTGCTCAGTCACTGTTGTAAACCCTCAGAGTCAGCTAAACTATTTTAGGGCCAAACATACTGTTTTTGTAAAGTATTTTTCATTAATAAATCTTTAAGATAGTTGTATTTAATTCCTTGTCATTTGTCTATTTAATGCCTTTTGTATGCTCTTGCTCTTTTATATTGGGGGTGAAGGGAAGGCCTGAAGAAGCAAAAAAATACCAATTCGCAGTGGCCTGGGGCTCCCAAAGAGAGAGCCATGGCACAAAAACATGTATATATAAATAAGTTTGAGTGTGTGTGTGTGTGTGTGTGTGTGTGTGTGGCTTTTGATGAAGGTGAAGAGCTAAATAGTTTTAAGGATAAACTGAAGGTAGGAATCAATGGGCCCCTAAAGTGGAGTGACTTCCCTTGTTATTACTGCTGCTAGTATATTTCTTATTCCTTTCTGGCTTAGAGGCCCTCAGTATATTACATACTTCCTCCTTTCCTCCTTCGGGTGATTTTCTTGGGATTCAGATCCTCTTAGAAACTCACTCCTGATCTATGTACAAGTTTGTGATATGCCTCCTATCCCTTCCTTGTTCTCTTCCCATGGCTGCCCCTCCCCTTGCCTGCCTTGTGGAATTTCTGCACTTCTCTGGTGGTTCTCAAATCTTTGAATCGGGTAGTTGTTGACAGTGAAGTGGAATAACTATTGCTCAGAAAGGTCCATTTTCACCTCTGCCTCACTCCCAAATTGTCCCCTCTAAAAGATATTTTGTGGGCTCCCTTTGCAAAGAATACCCTTTGGACACTTACCTCCTCTTTTACCTTTTACTCCTCTTTTACCTCAAATCACTTAAGATTGACAAAGAAGAGGTAGAATGTTTTTCTTTGAGGCCTTTGGACCACTGCTTTACATCCTCCATTGTGAACAGATTCTGAGTACATTTAGTATTCATCAGGAAGATGGGCAGGAATTTCTCACCCCACTTGGATCCTATGCCATCAAGACATAGATCTTAGTGGATACACTGGCCTCTGCCCACGATTCAGTACATCTCTTACTGTCATACACACACCTTCTAATAATTGTTGATTGAACCATCAGTCAGTTCTTGTCCCACCATACCTTTTCCCATGAAGGTCTATCTCTATAAAGTTTCCTTAAGTCAGCTGGGCTCAGATTTTATATGTGCACAGAAGTATCATGTGAAGTATTGTAAGAAACAAATTTCCAATTTCCAATTCTCTATATACTCCTCTGCCTTCCAAATCTCTGTTTTCTGAGTGGATTGAGAGGCAGGCTGTGTTCTTTTCAGGTGAATTCTGTACACTTTGAACATCTCTTGGTGTCATCCCTTCCTTTCCCCTTACCTGCTTTTGATTCTGAACCCTTGGAGCCTATTCTGCTCTACCTATATTTTAACCCTGTACCTTCAGACTCTTGACAGTTCCAGGCTCTAAATATAAGGACCAGCTTCTCAAACTCCATTTTGAACAGTCACTTCTCTCTAGAACCTGCAACGCCTCATCTATTTTCCTGTCCATTACCAACTAAAGTACCCAGATTTGGTAGCCAAACTGTTATACATTTTTTTCTCTACTAGTAGATTCTGAGGTTTAAGTCTCCCCATCGTGTCGGGAGCGCCAAGAGAACCAGTGTTATGTTTCCTAGCACTTACTCACGGCAGCTACTAGCAATAGATAGCCCGCCCTCTTCACTCTCTATTGTTTCTGCCTGCCCAGAATTTTAACCTGATCCCTTGGCCTCGTCCTGTTTCTCTCCCAGCCTCAGTAATTTTGCCCAGGTCCCTAGAGTCTGCCCCGCCCCCGCCCCCGCAAAGCGCGGTGCATGCCGGTCTTAGCCCCTCTGTAGGGAAAGGGTCCGCCATGTTCCCCGGCGGCGCCGCCGCTCGGCTCTGGTAGCCGCCGCCCCCGCCCCCAACCCCGCCCGGCCCAGCGCCTAGCCGAGCCCCGGGCCCAGCATGGCCGCCCCGGAGCCGGCCCGGGCTGCACCGCCCCCACCCCCGCCCCCGCCGCCCCCTCCCGGGGCTGACCGCGTCGTCAAAGGTGAGAGGTGGACGAAGCCCTGGGGGCCTGGCCTGAGGAGCTGTGTGTGAGGGCGGGCGGGAGACCGTCCCCTCCGGAGCGGGCCCGGAAGGGCGGGCGAGTGACTGGCTGTCTCCCTTGGGGAGTGGCCCCTGGGCGGGCCCCTGCTGGGCTGGGCTGAATCGGTAGCGGTGGTTCCACGGTCTCTCAAGCCTTCAGGCCCGAGACCCGGGTTTCGCTCTTGTGGTCTCCTAGCCGTAGGGGTGAGTCTCCTAGCCGCATTGAGCCCTTTTCTTTTTTCTCCTGGGCCTGTCAAAACGGCCAGAGGCCGCGATTAGCTTCCTGCCCCGGACAGCTGCACGCCTGGCTTCCCTGGGCGGACCGAGGGGCTTGGAGACCTTCAGCCACGCGGGGCCGGGCGATGAGCAGTCAGAAATCACCCCGGCTTTGGCCCACGCCTGCTCCCCAATGACAGCCGTCAGCCCGATTCGCGCCTAGTTAGCGCCAGCCGCAGGGGTTCGCGCTTGGCCCTCAGGTGTCACTCCACGCGGAAACTGGGGGAACCATGTGGGATTGGACAACGGTGAAGAGACAGGCAGGATTTGGGGGGCCCGGCTTTAAGTGCCGAATAGATGGAAATAAGGCAATATAAAAGGAAAAAAAGCGGCTTGTGGATAGAAAAAAGCATTTACTTAGAGAACCGGCCAACACTGGTCAAAGGGGGTTACCCCTCACCTTGCGAACAAACACCCACAGAAGAAAAAATTAAATATTTCTCAGCTGGGACAGAATTTATGTTTACCCACAACAGATCTGCAGATTAATTTAAAATAGAAACTGAGGGGAAATTGTTGCTTAAGATTTCCATGCTCTCACAGAGCCATCAACTGCAAACGCCGCTGTGGAGGTGAAAAACAATCTGAAATGGTTTTTCTTTACTGTGTAGCTTGGTCAATAAATTGACATCATTTTAGAATAAAGTTTTCTTTGTTGTATTACGTTTATTTTGGAAGGCCAGATACTTCTTGTTTTCATTCAGCTTCTTAAATATACTGGCACAATGTTTAAACACTGTTAGTCCAGTTTTTGAAATTTGACCAGATACGTTTCTATTAAAATACTTAAAAACAAGAAAGACTTTTCCTTTGTGTTTTTTTATTTTAAGTTTTCTTTTTTTTAATTTTTAAATTTATTTTATTTTTTAAAAGATTTTATTTATTTATTTGACAGACTGACATCACAAGTAGGCAGAGAGGCAGGCAGAGAGAGAGGGGGAAGCAGGTTTCCTGCCGAGCAGAGAGCCGGAGGCAGAGCTGGATCCCAGGATCCTGGGATCATGACCTGAGCCAAAGGCAGAGGCTTTAATCCACTGAGCCACCCAGGCGCCCCTATTTAATTTTTCAGTTTGAGCCTCCTTTAATAATAACACTGATATGTATCCAGGCTTGTGTAGACACTTTCTAAAAGTTAGTATATCCAGTTGGACCAGGCCTTGGAATGAGCTGAATAAAGAGTTTATGGAATCCTTGTCCTGAGAAATCTTTATAAAAAGAGAAGGGGGGGGGAAAGATTGGTAGTTCAGACTGGTTGTCCTAACATGAAATCCTGGAGTCCTGTGGGGGTTGGGGAACAGAGACATGGGCTGCCTCTTCGTTTTCTGACTGTATATCCATGTTGTATGTTCGTTCCCCTGGGCACTTTTCACCTTACTATTAGGACAACTAGTCACATTCCCGAGCAATGACTTTGTGCTCTCCTTATGCTTGTGAATCTTCTTGTTTTTTGTCACATATATGATAATGTTTTCCTGTATTGTACTGCTTTAATACAGTAAAAATAAGATTCCAAACATAAGGCATATTCCCTTAAGGGTGAGTTGTGAATCCAAGATGGTCACATTTGTAGATTATTGATAAGGAATAAAAGTCTTTTGATTTAGGTAAATAGGAAAGGAGCTTGTTGGTGTAGAAAATTGTAGTTAAATAGAGCTCATAGGTGTAACATCTCATGTGCTTATTATATTCTTCACCACGACAACTTTCATTTCTTTATGGAATTTGTTAGCACTGGAATGCCTCATAAGGATCACATGTTTAGAGATGGTGGCAACAGACTGGTTTGCACTGCTCATGGAGTCTCCGTTCTGGCTTCCTCAGAAATTACTGGGAAATACACCTTTTATACAGAAATCTGGTTTTGGATTTCATCTTCAGGGTTCTTGCCTACCTTCTTTCAATAATTATACCATCATGTTATATTTGATGATAGAGAACACCCTTGTCAAAACATACATGACCACAATGCTCCTTAAACTTAAGTTCAACTTGTTAAACTCTTGTAAGTTTAGTATGTGCTAGTTTTGTATCTGTATCATTTCATAGTAGTAATATCATGGAGACCATTTTTGGCATTGAATACAAGTAGTCTTTTATTCCCTGAACCTTTTCCTTGTTTCTAAATTTTATACTTTTATACTTTTTAGTCAGGAGGCCTATATTTTATGGTCATGATGGTTTCAAAAGGGCTATAGATCTTTCTGTGTTTAATATCATGTGTCTAAAGTTCATATGAAGTATGAAGTTTGAAATCTTGGAATACTGTAGGTGATTCATGTATTAATTAGCTTTTCACTGACATTAAAATTATTAAATTCCATATTGCTGATTATGGGTGATTAGGTTTCCTGGCTAGAGAAAGCAATTTCTTTCTTTTCTTTATTTTATTTTATTTTTTTTTTCCAGATTGTATTTATTAGAGAGCAAGAAAGCATGGGAGGGTAGGGACAGAAGGAGCAGGATGAGCAGACTCCCCGCTGAAAATGGAACCGATGCTGGGTTTGTCCCAGGACCCCAGGAACATGACCTGAGCGGAAGGCAGAACCACCCAGGCTCCCCACCAATTTTATTTCTGAGCCTACTCCAGCTGCTGCTGGCTTAGGTCAAATTCTTCTGTTTGAAAGGTGCTGTAGCCCAGTGGTTTAGGTGAGATAGTATGCCCTCTTAAGTATTTCCTCTTACACATTTTTCTATTCTTCCGCTAAGCTAAGTTGGAAATAAGAAAATGCAAACAAACTAAGAAAAAGGGCTAATTGTATCTGCTTGAGCGCCTTAACTGCCACATCAGCAAAATTGCTATGGGTAATTAAAGCATAAAACCCTGAATTTATGTATGTTGCTCTCTCTCCCCTCCCTCCCCAATTTACTTGACTTGAATTATCCAGATACTACCCTACCTTTTATTTCCAGATATTTTAAAAATTTACTTTCTATATAGATGTGATCCCAGATTTGTAAAACTCTATTGTCTCTTGAGATCATTGAATCTGTTAGTCTTGATAAAAGAATCCACCTTTATCATTTAGAGGGCATTGTCTATATCGTGTATGTTCATTTTAGTATACACACTGTGACTTTCCTTTGCATTCAGTATATATTTTTTTATTTCCTAGGTTATTATAACCTTATCTCTTAAATTATAAGACTTTCAGATTGAACCAAAATGCTGAAGAGAATGTGTGTGTGTGTGTGTGTGTGTGTGTGTGTTAAGTTTTTAAGCTGATATATTTCAAATAGGCAGCTTCGCAATTCATTTCTGTTCTCTTGCCACTGCCCTGCTTATAAGTCTGAGGTCATTTGGCTCAAGTGTTTTCCAGTAGGTAGCTTTATTAGGATTGCTTATTTTCATTGCAGATTGTTAGATGACCCACATAGGTCTTTGGGTCACATGGCTACTTCAGTGTTTCTTGCTAGTTCTATTTCATCATTTTTTTTTTTTAAAGATTTTATTTCTTTATTTGAGAGAGAGGCAGTGAGAGAGCATGAGCGAGGAGAAGGTCAGAGGGAGAAGCAGACTCCCCGTGGAGCTGGGAGCCTGATGCGGGACTCGATCCCGGGTCTCCGGGATCATGACCTGAGCCGAAGGTAGTCGTCCAACCAACTGAGCCACCCAGGCGTCCCTATTTCATCATATTTTAAAGCAACTTGAATTTTAATTTTTTGTTTACTAAATGTATTTTGTGGACTTACCTATCTAAAAAGATAACTCTTGAAAACGATTTTTCTTTTTCCTTCCACCCCCATTAAACTGTTAAGCATTCTAAAATAAATCTTCAGTACCATGTGTCCTAGAGAAAGCAAAGGAACAGAGAAAATAGTGTCTGTGAGTGTGTGTATATGAGAGAGACAGAAAGAGATGGAGGGAGGGAAGGAGGAAGGGAAGGAGAGAGAACATTGTGGTAACAAGTCATCTTAGAAGGAAAATGCCAAGGAAGAAATATAGCTGCTCAGTAGTAAGGCAAAAGCTTTAGATTCCAGAGTTACTGAATGAATTAGCAAGAGTTGTTAGGAAAAGTTTGATGGAAACAATCTTGATTTATTAAATGAGGTATATTTTAGTACCAATCATATGACTTCATTTTATCATAAAAATGTTTATTTATACACAGGTAAAGTTAGGTGAAAATAATTGGGCATCCTTCTATTTATGTAATATTTATTTTGGAACATCATAGTAATCAAATAGCAAATATTTATTAAATGCCTGCTGTATGCTAAAAACTGTAGGGAGACAACAGAAGTATAAAAAAAAATGAGGGGCGCCTGGGTGGCTCAGTCGTTAAGCGTCTGCCTTTGGCTCAGGTCACGATCCCAGGGTCCTGGGATCGAGTTCCACATTGAGCTCCCTGCCCTGCAGGAAACCTGCTTCTCCCTCTCCCACTCACCCCGTTTGTGTTCCCTCTCTCGCTGTGTCTCTGTCAAATGAATAAATAAAATATTTTTTTAAAAAAAGAAAAAGAAAAACAGTCTTAGTCCTTGGAGAAAAAAGTATTCGTGAAAAGTTGTTTGTATATGTCATAAGGGTGGGTGCCATTAATAATTGCCAGATAAGTGACTGAGCCGGTAAGAGAGTTCAAAGGAGGTACTGATGACTCTGGAGTGGAATGGTCTAGCAAGAGTTTATATAAGGAAGAAGGAGGCCTTGAAGGAAGGGTAGGATTTAAATAGAGGATTGGGACCAACTATGTGCAACATTTACTGAGTACCTACTTTGTACCAAAGCATAATAGGCATTGAGGAGAGAGGGAGATCATAAGTAGGCAGAGAGGCAGGCAGAGAGAGAGCAGGAAGCAGGCTCCCTGAGCTGAGAGCCTGATGAGGGGCTCGATCCCAGGACCCTGGGATCATGACCTGAGCTGAAGGCAGAGGCTTAACCCACTGAGCAACCCAGGTGCCCCAAGTTCTCTGAACCTCTTATTCCATTTATGAAATGGAGATAAAACCTGCCCTACCAAACTTCCAGGATGCCTCTGAAAATCTTACAGGTTTATGTATGTGAAAATACTTTGTAAACTGCAAATAAAGCAGTATAAATATATTGTCATTGCTATATAAATTAGTATCCAGACATACAAGTTTTTAGAAACTATATCATTAAAAAAAAAAGAAACTATATCATTAATTCAGTAAATATTGATTAATAGCAATGTTCTAATCCCCAGATATGTAGTGATGAAAGACATAGCTCCCTCCCTTCAAAGAGTTCATAAGCACATGGGGGAGATATATTTACAGTGCAATTAGTAAGTGCCATGATATAGATGTAGATTATAGGCTATGATATAGGACCACAATGGAAGGGACACCATTAACTTAGTCTGAGAACATGAGGAAAAGTTTTCAAGAATCGGAACACTGAAATGAGGTTTAAGGACAAGAAGTTAGTTAAAGAAAAAATGGTAATAGTGTACCCCCAAACAACATGGCATGAAAAAGTACAGAGATTTTGGGGCGCCTGGGTGGCTCAGTGGGTTAAAGCCTCTGCCTTCGGCTCAGGTCATGATCTCAGGGTCCTGGGATCGAGCCCTGCATCGGGCTCTCTGCTCGAGAAGGAGCCTGCTTCCTTCCCTCTCTCCGCCTGCCTCTCTGCCTACTTGTGATCTCTTTCTGTCAAATAAATAAATTTTTTAAAAAAGTACAGAGATTTTTAAAAAATGATGTAATTTTAAAAATGAAAATAAAGTTTCTGGAGTGTAGAAAGTATTTGGCATGTGAGGTAGTGACAAGATGAGGGTTGGAAATGTAGGCAAGGTTCAGATCACAAGGGATTTGCATGCCATCTTAAGATAAAGAATTGGGATTTTGTATAATAAAGCCAGTTCTGAAACAAGAGAAGGTTAAGATTTGAATTTTAGAAAGAATATACTGACTGTAGTAGAGTAGGCAAATTTGAAAGATTGAATAATTCTAGGGGAAAAAAATCCTTACTCAGTGTCTCAGGACCAAAGGAACAGATCAGAGAATTATGTAGGACTTATTGGTCATGTAGGATGAGGAATAAAGGGAATTCTAGGATAATTTCTAGTTGGGTAACTATTGGTAATGGTTTAGAGGGAAAAATCATACCCTAAATTCTGTACATAATAACTTTGAGATATGTATTGAACATCCAAGTACAGATATTTGATAGTTTACAAAGGATCTGGAGTTGAGGGGAGAGATCTAGACTGAGCAATCTATTTGAGGGTCCTCAAAATGTAGATTTATTTGAAACTATGGTTATGAATGAGATCACTAGTTCAGAGCAGTGGGATAGGAGGGCCAAAGACAGAATCCTAGGACACGCATTTAAGGATTAGGTAAAAGACTAGAAGCCCATGAAATAGATCAATCAGCTGTGACCAGAGAAGTATAAGAAAGACCAGGTGAATGATTTCAAGAACCCGAAAGAGGAGAGAGCTATAGGTGGAGGAATAGAGCAGAAGCCAGAAAAATACGGACTGAGGAAAATAGACAAAGAAAATGAAGATACCCATTGTAGATTTGAATACCCTTTCAAGCAGCTTAATTGTCAAAAAGGATATATATGGCAGAAACAAGGATGAGTCAGGGTTACTTGTTTGGATTTTTAGATCTTAAAGATGTGTAAGTATGTTTATGTGCTCAAAGGAAAGACCCAATGGAGAGTCAGGCAGAGGAAGCAATAAGACCATGGGAGGGATGGGGAGGGAGACTCAAGAGGTTGGGGGAGTGGGACGCAGGAACCAAATAGAGTGTTTAGTAAAGGACAGGAGGAATACCTCTTCCCTGAAATCGGGAGAAATTTAAATACGCATACTGGTGTAGATGTGGATGGAGAGGAGCAAGAAAGTGAAGTTTGGTCTGAAGGCCTCGATTTTCTCTGAAATTGGACACAAAGTTGATAACCGAGTAAGAGATAAGGTTGAGTGAAGGGTTCAAGAAAGAGGAGACCATTTGAAATCTCCCCTGAGGAGTATGTGAGACAGAATATTTAATAGGATTGCTGAGAAATGCACATGACTAAGGTGAAGACCATGAATTTCTAGTAGCATTGGGCCATTTTGATGACTTTATACTAAGCACTCAAGTTTAGAAGCCAACTCATCCAAGAATTGCAGTTTTCACTTACTGGTAGAATAGGACAAAAGGGCAAACAATTTAGGATGTTGTTTAAAAAGTGGGTAGATGATGGAACACCTTTAAAATTGTAAGAAGCAAAGGGATCCAGAAGGGAGTTGATAAGGAGGGCTGTCCAGTTTCTTTCTTTTTTTCCTTTTTTAAAAGATTTTACTTATTTATGTATTTATTAGAGAGAGTGAGTGGGGGTAGGAGCAGAGGGAGAGGGACAAGCAGACTCTTGTGCTGTGCTCTGAACCCGACACGGGGCTCAATCTCAGGATTCCAAGATCATGATCTGTGCCAAAATTAAGAGTCGCTTAACAGACTGAGCCACCCAGGCACCCCTCCAGTTTCTTAATGAATTGAAGAACAGATGGAGTAATGGGAGTGGAACTGGAAGGATAGGAGGTTTTAATCATGGAGCGAGAGATTGGAGTCCAGAATTTAAGAGGCAGAGCAGTAATTATGGCCAAGGATGAGGAATTGAAGAAGAACCTCTCAGTGCTTTTTTTTTTTTAAGGTTTAATTAATTAATTAATTTTTTAAAAAGATTTTATTTCTTTATTTGTCAGAGAGAGAGCGAGCGAGAGAGGGAGCACAGGCAGACAGAGTGCCAGGCAGAGGCAGAGGGAGAAGCAGGCTCCCCGCTGAGCAAGAAGCCTTATGTGGGACTCGATCCCAGAACGCTAGGATCATGACCTGAGCCGAAGGCAGCCGCTTAACCAACTGAGCCATCCCATAGGTCTGTCCCAAGGTTTAATTTATTTATTTGACGAAAGAGGTCACAAGTAGGCAGAGAGGCAGGCAGAGAGAGGGGGGGGAAGCAGGCTCCCTGCTGAGCAGAGACCCCGATGTGGGGATCGATCCCAGGACCCTGGGATCATGACCTGAGCCGAAGGCAGAGGCTTAAACCACTGAGCCACCCAGGCGACCCAGAACATCTCAGTTCTTAAGTTTTACATAGATCATCCCACATGGACCTCGATGATGGGCTTGAGTGGAGAAAGCTTGTTGAAGACTTGGAAACCAGGAACTGGAGTTTCATGTGAGAGACGACTAGAAGTTTAGTAGATGGCAGGGACAAGGATAAATTAGCTGGAAGGCATGAACCCCAAAGGAGAAGATACTTTTTTCTTCATTGGAGTGATGAATTGGAAGTGGTAATGTGGAGCTGCACTAAGACCAAAGCCTTCTCTAGTGAGAGTTAGTAGAATGTGGAAAAATGTGCAGCATTCATTTTGAAAAAAGTGTCTGAAAAATGCTGTCCTTCAGGGTAACTAAGATTTAATTAAGCTAGAGAGATGATAGCATTACTTGAAGATCTTAAGAGTGTGTGGGTGTAGGGGGAGAGCGGTGAGTTAAAAAACATAAAATGGGGGCACCTGGGTGGCTCAGTGGGTTAAAGCCTCTGCCTTCAGCTCAGGTCATGATCTCAGGATCCTGGGATCGAGCCCCACATTGGGCTCTCTGCTTGGCAGGGAGCCTGCTTCCCCATCTCTCTCTGCCTGCCTCTTTGCCTACTTGTGATCTCTCTCTCTCTGTCAGATAAATAAATAAAATCTTTTAAAAAATTATAAAAAAAACCCAAAACAAACAAACATAAAATGGGTATTCAAAATGAAAAGGATTGAGAGGAAGGAGAACTGCCAGAGATGGCCTGGTGTAAAAGAAATACAGAGAAAAATTCAGAAACATAGATGATAGGAGGGACTTTATTTGGATAGTTACCAGTAATGGTAATGATGAGACGCCCAAGTTTCTGATTAATACTTTATAGTAAAGTTTTTCAGTTGGCGTAGGTTGCAGGCCCTCCACTTGGTGTTGGGGGCTTCATGGGACTAATAATTTGTAGCCTTTGCTTAGAGTTGGGGTATAGGTTTAGTTAATTTCTAGGATCCCTTGCCCAGTAGTAGAAAAAGAAGTATCTGTGGCCTTCCCCCATCCCTGATCAATATGTATGCCTGGTTTATTTTTCCAATTGCCTAAATTAAAACTTCCTTTAGACTTTTTTTTAAGCCACTTTACATTAAATCTGGATGAAATTAGCTTGTGGACGTTATTGATTACTATACAAATATGCGCTTCATTCCAAAATTCAGTTAAAGGGAATATTCCAACAGAACAGTTATATCAAAATGAAATACTACCAAATCAAGTTTTCTGGTGTTGGAAACTTGGTGATTTGTGATTATCTTGTAGCTCTTTAGCTTATTCCAGCTAATCATTTTTGCCCTGTTAGTTTTTGACTATTTACATTATACTTACATGTATTTATGTTCTGCTTTTTCCCTATCACAAATATAGAAGAGTAGGAAAAGTAATCTGAAAATAAGGAGAGGGTGCTTGGGTGGCCCTGTTGGTTGTGTCTACCTTCCGCTCAGGTCATGATCGCAGGTCATGGGATCAAGTCTTACATTGGGCTCCCTGCTCAGCAGGGAGTGTGCTTCTCCCTCTGCCTCCACCTCCTGTCAACCTCTCATGCATGTGCACATGCAAAAATAAATAAAATCTTTTAAAAAAGAAAAGGAGAAAAAATATACAGGAAGAAAATCGTAGAAAAGCAGGAATAATTGACTGAAGATGAATTAGAAATAAAAAGAAAAACCATTTAAAAGCCTGAAAATAGATGGGAATACTTTAAAATGTCTTAGGAATTACAAAACAAAGTAATAGTTGAGAATATTAATTTTTGATGAAAAAGCTTTTTTTTTTTTTTAAAGATTTTATTTATTTATTTGGGAGAGGGAGAAGGAGAAGCAGACTCCTCACTAAGTAGAGAGCCTGATAAGGGACTCGATCCCAGGACTCTGGGCTGGGATCCTGACCTGATTCAAAGGTAGACATCGAACCAACCCAGCCCCACAGGTGTCCGAAAAAAATGTTTTTAATTCTCTTGACCAGCAGGGTTAATAATTAACCTCCATTAGCTAAATCCTATTTGGTTGGCTTTCTTTTGCCTGGTCAGATCACCTGCCACAGTTCCTTTCTCCTACTTCCAGAGAGGACGTGCCTTTTTCCTCTTATATCTTTCCACATGACTTTTTTTATATACTGAAATACCAAAATGTACTCTTAATGATGAAGTCTTAGAATAGAGATGAAGTTCAATGACATAGAGTTTGGAGAGCTGATGGACAAGACAGAATTCTTGAGATGTCTTTGGTGCAGAATGGTGGTTTATTAAAGCACAGGGACAGGACCAGTGGGCAGAAAGAGCTGCTGCCCTGGGTTTGTGAGGAGTGGTCTATTATATCCTTTTAAGTTGGAAAAGGGGTTAGGAATGGCAGAAGTCTCTAAGGAATTTTGGAAGCAAGGTTTCTTGGACATTGAGGGGCTAGCTATTGTTTAGGAAAAAGGTTATTCATTACCAGTAATAAAACCTTTTTGTGAGACCCTTTAGATACATATCAGTGGGCCAGAAGCTTGGAAATTATTGGTTTAGAGATAAAGTTTTCAAAAGAATTGTTAAAAGGAGACTTATAGGATCCTGGGGGTAGGGTTAGGTCAGGCTAGGATTGCCCTTTGCCCTTAGCAAAGCTCTAGGTGGAAGCAATTGTGTCCCATAGAGGAATGTCACTCTGCCTGTTTTAAGGGCTTGTCAGTGGGTAAGGAAATACAATAATTTTTCTTCTGCCTCTGTTTCCCACATCATTTAGAAACTTCATTTTCTACTTTCAGTGTTGTGTTGTTAGAACAACACTGATCTTTTTTAGTTTCCATCTTTCATTTATGGTGGCAGTTCTTCACCCTTCCACAATGTATCATTCCTTAAAATGTATCCCAGCTAGTTTTGAAATGTAAAAGTATGCCTTGGGACACCTGGGTGGCTCAGTTGTTTGAACTATTTACCCTCTGCCTTCGCCTGAGGTCATGATCTCTGGGCTCCCTGCTCAGTGGGGAGTCTGCTTCTCCCTCTCCTTGTGCCCCTCCCCCACTCATGCTGTTTCTCTCAAATGGATAAATAAAATATTTAAAAAAGAAAAAAAGCATGCCTTGAGTTGAAGAAGAAATGGGAAAGCATAGGTCTGTAGATGATATACCCATGAGCATGAAGGCAACGTATACTTTTTTTCAGGTGAATAAAGACATTCTGGTTGTTGGTTAAAAAGGGGGCAACACCCTCAATGTGAATTGCAGTGGGACATTCACAAATTGTATGAAAACAGTAACATTGGTGACTGGTTGAGTTGAGAGGATGGGGACTGGTGTCCCAGTTGAGTTTTTAGGAAGTTGTATATTTTGAATAGAATTCAGCCAGTAGTGGAGTTATGTTGTTATTAGAAAGTGTACATAATCTTGAGTGCATCATCTTAAACGGTTTTCCTGAATAGAGTGATAAAAAAATTCTCTTGGCCTATTGAGAAAAATATGATTCTATCTTAATCTCAAAAATTCGTACTTGAGATATTTAACCTTTTCATTTTTATAATGTCCCAAAGTAACTTGTGATTTCTTTAGTAATCAGTTATTAAAATCTGTAGTTTTTAAACAGTTGATTTACTTATAGGGTCAAATTTGGTTTATTTAATCTTTGGATAGAGAAAAAAATAACTTTAACAGAGGTTTTTTAAATATTAGAATGTAGACATACTATATTTGGGGGAACAAAATTTATTTTAATGCTTTGTTCCAAATGTAGTGAAAAGTAGTGGAAATTAGTATGTTCTTATGAGAAAATAAGGAAGTTCAAATTTTATTTACTAAGTGTCAAAGAAATCAAGAGGGACTGGTGATTTCAAAGCCTTTTAGAATTGGTTGACATCCTGCTGCCTTAATTCTTACTTCACTTCTAAAATATTTTTTAAAGATTATTTATTTATTTATTTATTTGACAGAGAGAGAGCGCGCGCGTGAGCGCACGAGTAGGGGGAGCAGCAGGCAGAGGGAGAGGTTCACAGGCTACCCGCTGAACAGAGCGGCTGATGTGGGCTTGATCCCAGGACTCTGGGATCATGACCTGAGCCAAAGGCAGCCGCTTAACTGACTGAGCCACCCAGGTGCCCCACTTCTAAAGTATTGAGTTCTTGGAGCGCCTAGGTGGCTCATTCGTTAGATTCCCAGGGTCCTGGAATCTAACACCACATCAGGTTCCCTGCTGGTCAGGAAATCTGCTTCTCCCTCTACCACTCTCCCTGCTTGTGTTCCCTCTTGAGGTCCCTCTCTGTCAATAAAATCTTAAAAAAAAAAAAAGGTATTAAGTTCTTCCTAATTTGTTTTCCTGGTAAACTAGAACATAGTTTATTCTTTCTCAGGTCATTGACATAATTCTTTTTTTTTTTTTTTGTAAAGATTTTATTTACTTATTTGACAGAGAGAGATCACAAGTAGGCAGAGAGGCAGGTAGAGAGAGAGGGAGAAGAAGCAGGCTTCCCGCTGAGCAGAGAGCCCAGCGTGGGGCTGGATCCCAGGACTCTGAGATCATGACCTGAGCCGAAAGCAAAGGCTTAACCCACTGAGCCACCCAGGTGCCCTGAAGTTATCGATATAATTCTAACCCAGGCTCCTGTTTTTAGTTTTTTGTTGTTTGTTTGTTTGTTTAAGTTGAAATGTGAAGACGCGGTTTGTCCTATACATTTGCAGTCTTCTATATAATAATTGACCATTACAGTGATGATTCTGAAACATCAGGAAAATACTATATATTGAATGCCTGAATATAAAGTGAGTTTTTTCTAAAACAATTTTTATTTCAGAAAAGAGAGAGCTGCCTTAATTTGAGTCTGTATATATTTTACTATACATTTCTCTATTTTTTTTCTTTATTTTGAAAAACAAAGTACTGTTTGGTAAAGAGCCTAAAATTGCTTCAAACTGATTTTGAATGTATGACAAAGTCACTTGTTGGAGTCAGTGAAAAAGGAATCTAATAAATTTAATATAGTAATTTTTCCTAGGTATATGACCTCAAAATTGTGCTAGATACTATTGAAAATAGACCTTATAGTTTCCCATTCCATTTAACAAATATCAGTTTGAAAGAGTACAGTTGGTAGTTAATATATATGGGAACTGTGGCTTGGGATAAATTTGCAGTGATGGCATTTTATTTATATTTTAAAAGTGTGTATCAAACAAATGGAAGTGAAAATTTGCCTTTGAAAAGAATGTTAGAGGACTCAAAAATGACTCCAATGATAAGGAATACCCTGATGTCAAAGATGTGCATAAAGATTTTGAATGTAGGTGGTTTGTGATTCATGGAGTAGGAGGGAAAGCAGTATTTCAAAATTATCATGATTTATTAATGTTGTTTTAAATGCATATATGCATCTAAATTAAATTGTATAAGTATTTGACTTTTATCTATAGCTCTAAAAGTTTCTTTTCAAGTTGGCCAGAAAATACTGCTTTTAACTTTGTAGGAAACATGGTAGTTAACCTTATATTTGGGATTTCTTTCTATTCAAGCTTATGTGGTAATAAATTTACATTTATTTTACTTCATTAAGGTAAAGAGTGTGTAATATGATACGCGAGTTCTGCTTAAAAATGTTATGGCTTACCGGAAACTTTAGTTATCCTGAAAGAGCTTTTAATTTTTTTTTTTAAGATTTTATTTATTGATTTGACAGACAGAGATTACAAGTAGGCAAGAGAGGCAGGCAGGGAGAGAGAGGAGGAAGCAGACTCTCTGCAGAGCAGAGAGCCTGATGTGGGGCTCGATCCCAGGACCCTGGGATCATGACCTGAGCCGAAAGCAGAGGCCTTAACCCACTGAGCCACCCAGGTGCCCCAAGAGCTTTTAATTTTTGAGGCAGTTCATTCTCTAATAATTCTCAACAAAGAACATGTTATTACACATAGATTAAAGTATAATTTGATTACTCTTTTTAAAAAACCCTTAAAAATATTAAAACCTCTATCCAGTAAATAAAGAAGAAAAAATAAAAACTCCAGCTTTTCAGGTTTTACTCTTATTTACCTAGATCCATTGATGGTTTTTATGTTACTGTATTAACAGTGATTTATTTTTTATTAATTAAAAAAATTGCAGCTGTACCTTTTCCCCCAACACATCGCTTGACATCTGAAGAAGTATTTGATATGGATGGGATACCCAGGGTTGATGTTCTGAAGAACCACTTAGTAAAAGAAGGTCGGGTAGATGAAGAAATTGCACTTAGAATTATCAATGAGGGTGCTGCCATCCTTCGGAGAGAGAAAACCATGATAGAAGTAGAGGCTCCAATTACAGGTACACTTGTTTATGTTTTGGATATTGTTTTTTTTTAACTATACCATTATTTAGTTGCTCAGATCTAAGGCTGTTTACTTTTTAATCTATGGTATACTAAAATATTACAAAGACATTATCTTGAATTTTGAGATAATTTTTTTTTGGTTTTTGCCTATTTTCAGTGAATAAACATGATCTCAAGTAACCTGAGTGCAGAAGTTGGTCTAACTCGCTTTTGTGAAGGTTTCATCAGTTGTGTTGGCCATAATTCAATTTGATTCAACAAATTCTTATTTACTTTGCTTTCAATTATTAGGGGCAAATACCTCAGTGTAACATAGCAGTCAACATAAAGTATTGCATTAGGATGGAGATTTTACTCCCACCATTATAAATTTTGTAATCCCAAGACCTATGCTTGGCTTCTTAAAGAGGAGCTTTATAAATTTAGGTGAAAATTCTGTCACTGACTACAAATTTCATTATTTTGATTATATCTTGTTGTAGACCTTGAGCACATAAACACTTGGGTACACATCATCCCTATTAGGACTCTTCATAGATTCTAAGACTTCCTGCTGAGACCTTTTCTTGATAGAATTTACATTATTTCTTATGTAAAAGAAATTAGAATTTAAGTAAAATTTGTTATTTCAGAGGTTTTTTTTTCATATCTAATAATCTTCTTGTTTCAGTGTGTGGTGACATCCATGGCCAATTTTTTGATCTGATGAAACTTTTTGAAGTAGGAGGATCACCTGCTAATACACGATACCTTTTTCTTGGTGATTATGTGGACAGAGGTTATTTTAGTATAGAGGTAATAATCATATACTATCATTTGATTTGCTTTTAAGTGTTACCATAGATGATTTCCATTAATTCCTAGTAAAATAAGTTACTTAAATTACCTATATTGGGTTCTTTTTAATACCTCTGCTGTTCTGAAGTTTTTAGGTAAAACTACTACTTATTCTCTTCTGCTTTTCAAACTCTTTTATTTTCTTTGTATTATTCTGTTTATGCCATTATAATTGTCATTTTTCCCAGCAGAAATCATACGTAAACTGAGAGTTCTTTATTGTCCTATTATCTAGTGGCCCTAAGGAGCTAGTGCTATTTATCTCTCTTGCCCCTAAAGGCATTACCCCATGTGAAAAAAGATTAATTGAATTTTTTTCTGATTAAATAAAACATACTATAATGCTTTTATTGCTTAAACCCTAGTGCTTCTATTCTACCTTCTATAGCTATTAAGACCCAAGTCTTTTGTGTGTTGTGAAAGTATTCATTTCTTTTAAAAAACAAGAGGCATTAAAATGACCTGTTGATCATTACTTAACAGCTCATGGTTCTTTTTGCTCCATTTATTTCTCTAATTATATAAAAAAAAAAAAGTAAATGTAGAACTATTTGCATTTTCTAATATATGCCTTTCTCTTTCTTTTTTTTTTAAATGAAAATGTGGCCATATTGTAATGTTGTTCTGTAACTTGCTTTTTTCATATATCCCTATACTGTGATGTCTTTCCAGGTCAGTATATATAAATTTATAGAATTTTTAATAGCCACATTGTATTCTATTGAATAAACAAACCACATTTAAATATTGTTAGACACTTAAAGTGTTCTTAATTTTTTGCCATTACAAATGATGCTTCAGTGAGTCTGATTATTTATACATTTTTGCACACTTGCTGAATTATTTCTGTGGGGCAGATTCTTGGAGTTAAAATTGCTGGATGAAAGCTCTACTAATAGATATTTCTGTGGTGTTGAGTATTTACCGTGTTCCAAGTATATCCTAAGCACTTAACACACATTAATCCTCACAACACTATGACATTAAGTACTGTTATTTTATCCATTTTATAGATGAGGAAACTGAGGCTTGGAGAAGTTAAATAGCTTCCCCAAGAACACATTGTTAGTAAGCAGTGCAGCCAGTCTTATTCTAAGGCTGTACTCTTTTTTTTTTTAAGATTTTATTTTTATTTTTAAAGAGAGAGCAAGCAGGGGAGAGGGCAGAGGGAGATGGAGAGAGAGGATCTCCAGCACACTTCACACGGGGCTTGTCCGATGCGGGGCTCCATTTCATGACCTTGAGATCATGACCTAAGCTGAAATCAGAAATCAGTCATTTAACCAACTGAGCCATCCAGGCACCTCCTAACCCTGTACTCTTAACCACCTTTCCCAGTAGATAATTGAATCTTTACCTGGTGAATTTCCATGCTGATTCCTGTTGTTTATATCTTCTCCAGTATTTTTAACCTCCTTTCTCAGGTATACTAGGATTCATGGTAAGGAAAGGAGTTCAGTGTTCTGTTTGCTCAAATTCCCTAAGGAATTTTGTTACCTCTGAGTTCTTCCTTTATTCATAGTTCCATCACCACCATACCTCAGACTTTCCTCAAAGCTTCAAGGAAACCAGAAAATGGCCCTTCTTAATGAAAAAGATAGGGGCCTTTACCAAAAACAATAAATTGAACAATTTTAGAAAGTTTTTTGGTAACTAAGCATATTGGTGTTTGTGTCCTTGTATTCGAGTGTTTTTGTGGCTGACTCTTTTAATAGATTTTATTTTTGAAAAGGAAAATAATAAAGAATCAAAATAAGCAAAAAAGAGAGGTAGAATTTAGTATTTCTCTGGCTTAATTTCTTTTTTTCCTTGTGAAAAAAATGTAGGTGTGAATAAACATTTTAATATACCTTAACTGGTTAAAAATAAAGTTTGTTTCCTTTTTGTTTATAATTCTATAAACTAAGCCAATTTCTGTATGAAATATCTTTCCTTTTTTTTTTTTTTTAAGATTTTATTTGTTGAGAGAGCACAAGCAGGAGTTGGTGGGGAGGGAAGGCCAGAGACAGAAGGAGACAAAATCCCAAGCAGACTCCATGCCGGGCATGGAGCCCGACTTGAAGCTCTTCGATCCCATGACCTTGAGATCTCCACCTGAGCTGAAATTAGGAGTCCAACGATGGGACGCCTGGGTGGCTCAGTTGGTTGGACGACTGCCTTCGGCTCAGGTCATGATCCCGGAGACCCGGGATCGAGTCCCGCATCGGGCTCCCAGCTCCACGGGGAGTCTGCTTCTCCCTCTGACCTTCTCCTCGCTCATGCTCTCTCACTGCCTCTCTCTCAAATAAAGAAATAAAATCTTT
>PISX010009662.1:0-57296 GCA_004024625.1 Mellivora capensis
GATTTGTAGGTGTTCGCAATGTTTTGATAAGCTATCTAGCTGATCTCCTGCTACCTGATGCCGTCTCAGCTGCTACTTCTCCGCCATCTTGCTGAAAGTGATATTATTGATTAACACTTATAAGTCAGTCATATTTATAATTTCAGAAATTATTTATTTTCTCCTATAGTTAAAAAACTTTAAATTATGTTATATTTATCTTCAATAGTACCCAACATACCATCTTATAATTTATGCATCTAGTATACATGATATAATGGCAATATATTATATATAATATAGCATATATACTATATTATATGGTATTATATATGGATATGCAACTATAAAACATATAAATATTTATACTCTGTTTTCTTTTAATATTAGACCCTGTATTTCCATTCACACATGGACATACACACACACACACACACCCCAAAAAAAAGTTCTATGTACAGTTTGTATAACTGGATAAACAACCACATTGTGTATTGTTTCTGTAAATATTGAGTCTTCCAACAGGACTGTTTAGTTGGTTGAATACTTCGATACATGACTTGAGAAGCATAGTTAAGTAGCAATAAATGGTTGCTAAGCTGCTTTTAGAAAACCTTAAGTTCAACTAACATTAAGCTTTAATTTTGCTTAATGCAGTTTATAGAAAATTCACAGTTTATTTGCTTAGTACAATAGTGTCATATGGAAAACTTTGGTCTCAAAATATAAGAGGGAAAAGAGAGATGATATGACTAGAAGCCAGAAACAAAATAATTCCATTTAATTTTTCTGAATCTTGTAAAATATAAATCTCCAAAATGTATAATGTAAATTTTATTAACTGTTAATGAATTGTGGAGTTTGTCTTTTTTTTTTTTTCTTTTTTTTAAATTTACCTTTACGGCCATCAAGGACAAGGTTATGACAAATGCTAAGTGCTGCTTAATGGTAAGTGAGCTGATAATAGAAAGTGCCCATTTAGGTACAGTCATTCTAGTCCAATCTATGGTACAGATTTACTGAGCACTCTGAACTTTTTTGTGTATATATGGAAAATAATTCTATTTTTCTCCAGTAACTTTCACTAAATTTCTGCTACTTTCCCTTTTAGTCAATTAATGATATTTAAAGTTTATCACATTAAACTTTACTTCGCAATGAAAATTACCTTAGAGACATAAAATAGAGAGTGTAGAATATCAAGTTCAATCTATTTCAATATAAAACTTCAGTTTCATATATAATCCAACACTAGTCTCCTCTGTTTCCAGTACCTGCCAGATTCTCTCTTCCTGGAGAGGCTTAGATGGTGTCTTAACTGTTTTCACTCCTCTCTCCTCACACTCATCTGTCTCTAACTATTCCAAAGTCAGGAGGGGGGAAAGAAAAATTTGGAAGACATAGTCATTTCCTAATGCTGCCATAACAAAGTATGACAAATGGGTGGCTTAAAGCAATAAAAATGTATTTTCACAAATTATGCTTGAAGCTAGAAGTCTGGAATGAAGGGCCATCTCATTCCATCTGAGGTGTTTGAGGGAGACTCTATTCCAGGCTCTTTCCTAGTTTTATGGTGATGACCAACAATCACTGTCATTCCTTGCCTTGTAGATGCACTACTCCAATCTCTGCCTCTATCTTCACATGGTATTCTCCCCCATGTCTCTTTGTCTTCTTATAAGAACACCAGTAGATTGGATTAAAAGCTCACCCTACTCCAAATGAACTTAACTTAATGAAATACACCTATAGGGACCATATTTCCAGATAAGGTCACATTTTGAGGTACTGGGCGTTAGTATTTCAACATAGATTTTCCTGGGGGCATTATTCAATCCATACAGAAGAAATGTACATAAAAATACAAGCAAAAAATCCTTTGCTTAATTGGTGATGCTTAATACACTCTTAGCTCTCTAATGAAAAGTATGTATGATTCTGGGGGCAGGATGCATGACTTCTCCATTGCATGATTCCTGACATGGGAAATTTGTTCATTGGCTAACCCCCTATTCAACACCCGCCTCTCTGGTCTATTTCACAGCCTTCTTCTGTTGTCATGTTCTTATCTGACAGCTCATATTCTGGGTGGGTGACCATAAACTGTACCTAGCAATTTTCAACCTAAACTGCAGGAAACACATCCTTTGCCTGACCAAATCATGGGACTATCAGCTGAACCATTGTTTTCTTTCTGCCCTGTCATATCTCTCAGATTATTTTTTCCACTCGCTCAAATTCCTTTCTGATCAACAAATTCATTCACTGGATATTAATCAAGAGGGAAGTGAATGGCCAGGCTTTCAAACAGTCACTGTTATCGCCGAGGGTGTTTGTTCTTTAATCCACCTCTTTGACTAGGCAGTGGGAGATGTTTTTTTCATAAGATTTGACCATTCTGTTCATGTTGTGTAACAGATAAAAGGCAGATTTTTGTTTGTTTGTTTGTTTGTTTGTTTTTGTTACAGCTCTAGATAAAAGAAGGCTGCCATGCAGGGTTGCAACTCAGCACAACGTAATAATGAGCTGGAGCTATGGAGGGCAGGAGTCCCTATAGCAAGCAACGTCTGGTTAGCTAGATCCTTTGAGCAACTTGTGAATTGCCAATCTGAATAATTTCATAGATTCTGGGGCAAAGGACTTTTCCTAGTTGTCTGGCACTTGGCCCTGGGGCAATCAGGGTGGGTTGTTGTAGCTACAATTATAAGAGTCCTATGAGGGAAGTGGGTGAGGTTGTGGACTTGGTGGCTGCTCCAAAAGGGAAACTAACTGACTTCAGAACTGGATCAAGATAGTACCATTAAAAAACAAAACAAGGGGCGCCTGGGTGGCTCAGCGGGTTAAGCCTCTGCCTTCAGCTCAGGTCATGATCCCAGCATCCTGGGATGGAGTCCCACATCAGGCTCCTTCCTTGGCAGGGAGCCTGCTTCTCCCTCTGCCTCTGCCTGCCACTCTGTCTGCCTGTGCTCTCCCTCTCTCTCTCTCTCTCTCTCTCTGACAAATAAATAAACAAAATCTTGAAAAAAAGAAAAGACTAAAGGAATGGTCTCTCACCAAAATCACCATGCCCTCCTGGTGCTGTGTTTTCTTTAACTTGCTTGATTGGGGTACCTTAGTTTACATCCTCCCTGATATCCTTCCAATCTGAGGAGTGTGCATTTCGGTGCCTCTTGACTGTCTCCTTTACACTTTGGTGGTACTCTGATCCTACTTTTTTCAGCTTTGGAGTTTTAGTAAAGAGCTTTTCATCTGTTTGTGACAGGAAAGAAAATAATCCATTTAGCATCCTTTTTCTGATGGCGCTTAGTAGGCTCTATGTCTTTAATAAGATAAAGTCTGATTAATAAAACTAATATTCCCTGTTAAGAAAGATAATACTAATGGCCTGGGACACAAAAATAAATTTACCTGTCTCTGATTTATCTCCTTCAACCCTAAGTACTCTTTAAAATCTTTTATGTTTGCAGCAGATATAAAAGCATCGCTGGCCAACCCATTACTGAATAAATGGTATATTCGGTTCTCTTCAAATGATCAAGATTTAAGACTCTTCTCAGGAGAAGCTTTCTGTAATAATTTTAAAATCAAGGCAAAGGAATCTCTGAGACCTACTGAGCATTCTCCAGGTGAAACAATAAAGCACCTTGGAAGGGATTTTCTTTCAACTTCTTTCTCCTATTACTTCACTGTCTATCTAGTATCTTCAGAGTTTATGTGGCTTATAAAGACAAGAGAAGTAAAGGAAGGGTGATATTTCTTTCTTAACATTCTAGAACAACAGTGACTAAAAAGTTTTCCTTAGAACACTAGTCACTTGGTTGCTCTAAAAATATAAATGGAGTGTGGGGGAGAAAATAGGAGTCCCTAGCCAGACAATTTTGGGAAATTCAGCTTCAACAAAAGAAAAACTTCTTTTGCAGCTTTGTAACATGATTTAAAATGTGAAATGATAAAAAGAACTTTGTAGCAAATTTGCCACTCAACATAGTTTAAATCAAACATCAAAATTTTCTGACCACAGTTGTTTCCAACAGGTAACATTTTAGTGATTCTAGTGGATACTTTTTCAGGGTTTAACCTCTTTGGACTTGGGAGGCATAGTGAATTTGTTAAAATCTCTTTCTCACCATGTTTAGGTGACAGTACTGACATTTTTATCATTGTTTGTATATGCTTGAACTTCTTCATGACTTTTCATGTTGCCGTCACTTCAGTTTGGTTTTGTGAATTATTGTTACGCTTTTGTTGAATTTAACTGTCACTTAAAATTTTTCCCATTTGTTTTCTGAAATATCCCATGGAAACCATCTAGTTAGACAAAGAGAGAGCAGTAAGTATTTGCAGAATAGATCTCATTAGCTTGAAAGAACAACCAGGAGAAAAGAGTGGAACACTTTAAGACACGCTGAATCACTTGCCTTATAACTATACAAAATCTAAGAAGTTTTAATCTATGGCCATGGCTGTTACTAAAATTGGACTCCATCTGGGGTGCCTGGGTGGCTCAGTGGGTTAAAGCCTCTGCCTTCAGCTCAGGTCATGATCTCAGGGTCCTGGGATCAATCCCCGCATCGGGCTCTCTGCTTGGCAGGGAGCCTGCTTTCCTCCCCTCTCTCTCTGCCTGCCTCTCTGCCTACTTGTGATCTCTGTCTGTCAAATAAATAAATAAAATCTTAAAAAAAAATAAAAAATAAAATAAAATAAAATTGGACTCTCTTTTTCTCTCTCTCTCCTTAAATACATGTGGAAGTGACACTGAAAATTTCTATTAAATTTATATATGTGAAATATAAACATTCCTTGACTAAACATAACTGATACAGAGGTCACTTTTAGAGTTTATACAATAAATAATTAAAAGATTTTTAGATTTTACAGATTTTAAGGTTTATTTATTTATTTTATTTTTTTAGAGAAAGAGAACAAGAAAACAGGTGGGGAGGGCAGAGGAAGAAGGAGAGAGAGAATCCCCAGCAGATGCCCTACTGAGTGTGGAGCTCAGCGCAGGCTGGATCTCAGGACCCTGAGATCATGACCTGAGGTGAAATCAAGAATCTGACACCTAACCAATTGAGCCACGCAGGTGTCCCAAACATGTTTTAAAATTTTTATTTATCCATTTGAGAGAGAGAGAGAGAGAGAGAGAGAGAGAATGCGCAAGTAGGGGGAGAGGCAGAGGGAGAGGCAGTCTCCCCACGGAGCAGGGAGCCGGACTTCAGTTTGAATCCCAGGACCGTGGGATCATGACCTGAGCTGAAGGCAGATGCTTCACAGACTTAGCCACCCAGGCGCTCCACCCAAACATGTTTTAATTAAGCAGACACACATACACATATGCAAGAAAATGATGCATAATAATTTTTTACTTTGCAAATTACATAATAAAATTGTCACAATGTTTTCTTCTGAACAGATTATGCCAGTTGCTTATTCTCAAAGTCTAAGACAGTAAGGTGGATTCAGAGACATAAGGGAGGGGTAGTGCAGTATTTAACTAGATTATCAGAGAAGGCACATTGGGAAGTAGATATTTGAACAGAGGGAGTTAGCCATTTAAAATAACATTCCACTCTCCTCATCCGTCCTACCCCCAGCAATCCTCAGTTTGTTTTGTGAGATTAAGAGTCTCTCATGGTTTGTCTCCCTTTCGATTCCATCTTGTTTCATGAACATTGGGGAGGATATGTGATATGGTGAGTGCTGTGAAGTGTGTAAGCCTGACGATTCACAGACCTGTACCCCAGGGCAAATAATATATTATATGTTAATAAAAATAGTTAATTAAAAAAAACCTGGCACATAAAAATAATTAATAAATGGAATAAAATTACATTACAGGCAGCAGAACAGCCTGTACTAAGGCCTTAAGGTAGAAAAGTAATTGACATACTTGACAGAAAGCAAGGAGCCAAGAGATATTGGAGTAGGGTGAATGAGGGAGAGTTGAGTAGGAAATGACTTCAGAGACATAATGGGGAGTAGATCATCTAGAATGTCTGTCTCACTTTGCCTATTATTATTCTTGCTTTAACTCTGAAAATCCTCTCAGTAAGCCCCTCAGTCCAGGCAGTCAAGACATTTGATTGCCTGATTGCCCTATAGGGATTTGTAGGATAATTAAAGATTGTAAATAGAGGAGTCAATGATAACTCCTGTGTGCTTGGCCTGAGCACCTGTCATGATGGAGTTAACTATCAACTGAGATGGACTCTGGGCGGGATACATTTGAAGGGAAAAAGTATATTTTGGGAATGTTAAATTTGAGATATCTGTAGGATATATGAGTTTAGATTATATAAGTTTAGAATTCACAAGAGTGATGTTGGGAATTGTTTGCCTACATAGGATATCAAAGTTATGAAACTAGGTAACTGAGAAAGGATTATAGAAGTAGAAGAATAAAAAGAGAGATGAATACTAAGTCATAGAGTACACACTAAAGGTCAATGGCAAACTCAGAGCAGTTTGTCAATTTCTGATCATGAAAGTACTATAAACGGTTAGTTTTTTTAAATATTATATGTTCTTTTTAAAGAGACCAAACTCTCTTTAAGATCATAAAAAAATAAAAGTGTAATTAAAAGACTTGAAAGTTCAGCACACTAAATTTTCCTTGGTGTTATTTTCTCTCTGGAATCTTTCTTTTGGTAGGGGGAAAAATATCTTCATAGGAAACATGCTTATTGAGATATTTCCACTTATAGAATTAATACTGCATGATGTAATTTACTCATTCTATAACTATGTTCTCAGCTATGTCCATGCCTGAACTCATACTACATAGTTTAACATATAATTAAATTAAAAAGAACGGTATAGGAATTGGATCTTTGATGAACAGATTAAAGATCCTATGTGTTACCTTAAATATATGAAAATAGATAACCAACATGACTGATGTACAAAAATAAAAGAGAACATCCTGAGTAAGGTGGAAAATTGTACTCCCATAGCAAATGTCCTTTGGTTGGGGCAGGTACAACTAGCACAATGCATATCAGAATTCCAGAATTTGGTGGAAGATGGAAGGCATGATTATCATTAATGCTTTCAGTGAAAAGTTATAAACCCTTTTCTTCAGAAGTCAAAATGCCATTCTAATTTTAAATTAAGATGAAGTATGTTGGAAAATAACAACTGCTATCTGGCAGCAAATTAAGCAGGAAAAGTAGGGTGACAGGAGTCCAGTGGAAGATAACACGGAAGCCTTCACTGAGAAGATCACATTTGCTAAACGCTGGTAGTGTTCCAGCTGGAAGGAATATAAGAATGTGTGTCAAGAGCATAGGGGTTTATCTGACTATTTTTACAAAGTTTGAGGTACTTAGAGCAGAATAAGTGAGCAGAGAATAGTCAACGATGAGGTCAGAGAAAGAAAGGAAAGACAGATCATATAGGTTCCATTGGAAGAGCTTTGGCTATCATTATGGGGACAGTAGATGCCTTTGGAGGATTTTGAGAAAGGGAGAGACAAAATATATCTTTAATATAAATAAGTGAGTGTCAGAAGTTAATCTTGGCTATTCTTGGCCCTTTCATAGTCTATGTAAATTTTAGAACCAGTGTCAAATTCTGCCAAAAAAAGCTATTAGGATTTCATTAAATCTGTAGATGAATTTGAGAACTGAAGTCTTTATTAGTCTTCTAGTTCTTTACTATGAGTCTGTTTCCTTCGGCCTTCTTCAATGTATCTCAAGGTCTTGTAATTGTAGAATCCTTCAATTTATTGCTAGTTACTTTTAATGTTATTAAAATGCTCTCTTTTTAAAATAAAAATAAATAAATAAATAGGTGAGAGTAGCCTGTGAAAGACATAACCCAGGTGAAAGATGGAGTTGCTAGCTGTGGCTTTCATCAGGGTGTTGTCAGGAGGGATGAGGAAAAAGAGTCAGTTTCAGGGGATTTTGAAGAAATAGCTAATAGACTTTGCTGATGGATTACATGTGTGGTGTCTCAGTGTGAGGAATACAGAATGCCTTAAAGCTTCTGGCATGGACCACTGGTAGAATTCTATTTTTGATTAACTAAGGAAGGAAAGACTTTAGATGGAGCAGGATTGGTCAGGCATAGGAGAGGTAAATCTCAGAAGTGTGGTTTTGAATATAGGTTTCCTCCATATTCTGAAAGTTTGTGTCATTTTGCTGTCATGTTAGAATATAATGGCTTTTTTCTGTACAAGCAAAAATTCTCTTCATATTTCTTTTGGTTGATGAAAACAGTTATTATGGCAGGTCTTTGGTAAAAGCAAAGTATATAAGGCCAACTTTTGGAAAGCAGGAGGATGTTCTTTGCTATTTGCCATTTTGGCTTAGGAAAGGTTTCATAAGAATCTTCTGGTTTTGGCTAGCAAGGAAAACCTGTATATTATATTTTATGATGAATATTTTAAGTAGGCTTAATTATAATGAAGAAAATTAAACCCAAAGTAAGCTTTAAAAATGTTAATTTTAAAGAGCCATCTCTTTTTTTAGGGATTTAATTTTAGAATTAGGGCTGTCTTAGACATATATTCTTTATTGTATCAAAGGTTACATTTTTCTAGTTTATGGGTTTCATCCATCACCTGAACATATAAATATATTTTGCTGGATATGTTAGATAGTAAAATACCCATATAATCTATGTTAGTTATATATTACTGTGTAACAGATTATATAAACATAGAGGCTTAAATAACACCCATTAATTAACTCACAGTTTTCATGGATCATGAGCTCAGGCATGGATTAACTGGATCCTCTGGTCAGGATCTCACAAGGTTGCAATAAATGTGTTCGCCTTGGTGTAGTTCTCATTTGCAGGATCTACTGGGAAAAGATCCACTTCCAACCTCATTCACGGTCTTCCTGGATTCAGTTCCGTGTGGTTGGAAGACTGTTCTCTTTCTCGCAGTCAGCAGCAAGCCACTCTCAGTCTTAGAGGATGCATAGTTGCCTTGTCACATGCCCCGCCTAATCAAGTTCACAACAGAAATGTTGCTTTTTTCCAGGACAGCAAGAACACATCTGATGTTTGATCTTTCAAAGCCTCCTTTAATTAAATCTACTTCAAGATCATCTTCATTTTGATTAACTGAAAGTCCACTGATTAATAACCTAATCACAAGGTTGATATTCTATCATATTCACAGATAATGCCCACATTTAAGAGGAGGTGATCACACAAGACATTTATGGAAAGAAGCTATATCATTAGGGGCCTCTTAGAATCCTTCCTACCACATTTTCCCTAAATTTTATCATCTTCCTAATGACAAGCTAGAATACTACTACTGGTAATATCAATATAACATAAGTTTATGAGTCATGATGCATTTCTTAGTATGACTCACTCCATCTGCAGTATTTCTGGTGATATTAATTAATGCTCTAATAAATATATTTAGTTATGAAATTGAGTAAAATAGGCACTTATTAGAAATAACAGAAAAACTTGACCTTTGTATAATTTCCATTGCCAAATAACTAAGCAACATTCAGGACATAAAGCATCATTGGTTCTAACTTTTATTTGAAAGAAGATTAAAAAGAGGAAATAAAATTTCTTTATTGAAACTCAATTATACACTTTTATTTTTCCCACAACCTAAGATTAATGAGCATATGAGGTTTTGAAAAATGGTCTATTAAAACAGAAAAATTACATAGAAAGAATGAAAGACAGACATTACTACGAACAAGCAGATGTTTTCTTTTCATATTATACTGCAGGCTTTCATCAGACACTGCTAATTACAGTCTGTACACTGGTATTCTTGCAATTCAACCATTAACCTTCATCTGAAGCACGAGTGTCTGCATAAGGTACATTGTCACTGCAATGCTCTTTCTCTGTGGAAGTATATGCTTGCTTGCAGAATGAAAAGACTATTGAATGGACTTAGGGTTCATTTTATGTCCCAGTGGGGTGGGGGAGGGAAAGTCCTAAATTCCTCTCCAACAGCTCAGAATGAGACATAGGCTATATAGTCATTTTCAAGGAGAAACAAAAATATTTTAATTATAGAATCAGTAATAATGTATTGCTGAAAAATAGTTTGGCTAAAAATGAAGAGAAATACAAAGAGAATTAGAGGAATAATTTAGCAGTTACAAAAGGATGATGTGCAATTATAATGTACAATTAAATTCAAGGCTATTCTTCACAAAAGAAAAGGGAAAATGGCATGCCCAAATAATAGATTCTTTGTTTAAAATGTAGTTTTGTTTTCCTTAATTACTACTTCAGATTCAGATTTTTTTCTTTTAGGGTTATAAGAGCAAATAATCACTAGTTTCTTTCATTTCTATAGTATAAGCTTAATAAGATGGAAGAATATTGCATGCATTAGTTTTGTCTGCTAGAGGAGTCTGAATACGAACTTGAGCAGAAAAATCACTTGATTCATGTTTTCTCTCAATTAATCCTTCAAATGTTAGAAGGAAGAAATGATGATGGCAACGAACAAAACACACTTAAATTATTTTCTTGCTTAAAAATTGGTGTATATTTCTATTGATAGTATCCACAGAGGAAAAATAATTTTAATATATGTAAATGACAAAATATCTTCTATCAGCTGGATTCGATACAATCTGCTTAGTATATTTTTCCCCAAATCCAAGCAGTTTCATTTTTTAAGAGGTTTCTTTAAATGTATTCAAAGTGAAATGCTTTCAGACACATTTATTCCAAACATCATTAATTCATTCCTCAGATAATAAGGTACATTTTGAGGGGCACCTGGGTGGCTCAGTGGGTCAAAGCCTCTGCCTTCAGCTCAGGTCATGATCCCAGGGTCCTGGGATCGAGCCCCGCATTGGGCTCCCTGCTCAGCAGTGAGCCTACTTCCCCCTCTCTCTCTGCTTGCCTCTCTGCCTACTTGTGGTCTCTGTCTGTCAAATAAATAAATAAAATCTTTAAAAAAAATAAGGTACATTTTGAAAATATGAAGTACGTAGAATTTTAGAAGTGAAAGAGACCTCAAGAATCATTAGGACCATTCTTTCATTTAAATTATGAGCTTGGCTGGCATATGTGTATGAAGTGTATGAAGTGTATGAAGTGTATGAAGTGATTTGTTATAATAATAATTCAACAAATTAATTAATTGATTTTAAATTCCTACTTGGCTAATGAACAAATAGAGATTTTGAAATATGGTTTCTGGACACCAAGTTCAGTATTTTCAATGTTAAATAGTTAAATTTTATTAAAATGGTCTCTATGACTACTTCCTATGTATTTCTTTTTTTTTTTTTAAAGATTTTATTTATTTATTTGACAGAGAGAGAGAGATCACAAGTAGGCAGAGAGGCAGGCAGAGAGAGGGGGAAGCAGGCTCCCCGCTGAGCAGAGAGCCTGATGCGGGGCTCGATCCCAGGACTCTGAGACCATGACCTGAGCTGAAGGCAGCGGCTTAATCCACTGAGCCACCCAGGCGCCCCTGTATTTCTTGACATGTATTATTTTAAAAAATCATTTTTATGTGATAATATCAGTGTTTTGGGGGGGATCAAAAATTTAATCTTGATAAATTACTTCACAATGGGATTTAGAAATTTGGGGTCCTAATTTCATTGGCGTTTTTGAGAAGTCACTGTTGTTTTACATTGAATTAATCTCAATACTTTTGCTATAAAATTGTTTATATGTTACCGCCATTCTTGTTTCCATATCCCAGACCATGGGTGTGGATTTCATGAGATGACATGTACAAGAAATTTGCAATTGCTTTTGTATACTTTGGGTAATGCATACTTTCCAATAAGTTTGAAGTATTAGGTATATTTGGTGTCATCTATTAATGAAGTAAATATCTTGTTATTGTTTTTGAGTTTATAGCATTTGACATTTTATTCTAAAGTTCAAAGTGTACACCCAGTTGTCTCAAAGGAAGAATTTTAAATTACTATCTTAATTATTAGTCACTACATGTTTTAGTGAGAGTACAGATGGAAGAAGAATTATATAAAATAAAGTAGTGAAATTTTAGATTTTTAAATTGGATCAAAGAGTAGAGACTTTCTCAAAGGTTACTGTACTAAGTGGATTAATACATGAAAGTAACTTAGCTCAATGCCTTGCATATAACAGTCAATTATATCATTCATTATTGCTATTAAGTCTGATAATAGGGAAAGTGATAATGAATGGAATATTTGGTTTTCCAGGTCTTTCACTGTGTGGATGCATTTATTAGTCCATCAGTCTTGAAAATTAGTAGGTTATGTGTTAAAAACTAAATATATTATGCTGAGTGAAATAAGTCAAGCAGAGAGAGTCAATTATCATATGGTTTCACTTATTTGTGGAGCATAACAAATAACATGGAGGACATGGGGAGATGGAGAGGAGAAGGGAGTTGAGGGAAATTGGAAGGGGAGGTGAACCATGAGAGACTATGGATGCTGAAAAACAACCTGAGAGGTTTTGAAGGGGCGGGGGGTGGTAGGGCACGTATTGCATGGAGCACTAGGTGTAGGGCAAAAACAATGAATATTGTTACGCTGAAAAGAAATAAAAAGAAATTTAAAAAAAAAACAAAAAAACCCTAAATATATTTATGAACCTGACAAAAGTAAATTTAGTGCAGTATATTTCTTTAGATCAAAGAAAAAAGTTGCCAATAAATCTTGCCATCTTTAAAACAGTGTGTCAATGAACACAATGCTATTGTTTTAAAATAAATGAAACAAATATAATTTCTTCAGAGCCATGGAGTTTTCTCACTTTTATGAGTCATGGACGTGTCACAGATCCCATATTTACTGTATTGAACAACTTCTGCCTCACAAAGAATGAGTCATGGTACATGCTTTTAAGAACCCTCTCATACAAGTTGGGTCAGCATATGTGGCAGCACTACCCTGGCTCAGAATCTTGATTTAATTATTCAACAAATGGATATAAATGCATGGTAATTGAATGTAAATATGCAAATAAAAAGAAAGCATTGTACATTACAACACAATAAAATATGATAGAATAAATGAAAAGAATAAAGTATTTAAGAAAATGCAACAAACACAGTGGTGATTTCAAGTATAAAAAAAAATATTGCAGACAATGAATTGACAATTTGTAGAACAGGGCACTACAGTGCTGTAACTTGCTTCCATGCTGTCCTGTCCCCCGAATGCAAGGTTCATTGTTTGTCCTAACAAGAGTGAACACTTTTATGGGTGTTGCTCTGAGTGCTTTGTGTATATGAGCTTACTTCATACTATAACAATTTATGCAGCTAGACTATTAACGGTGCCTCCTTCTACAGATGAGAAGTCATGTAACTTACCTAAGGCCATAGAACTTGGAGGTTAGAAAAAGATTTAAACTTCAGCAGTCTGTTTCACAATCTGATCTCATGGTAACTCAGTAAATCTAGCCTTCTTCCTCTTTAATATCACTCTGTTCTCTAACTGAATCCTACTGTTCTGCAAGATTCTGCACATTAAGTCTCAGTCCAGACTATGAATGCAAAAACCCAAACATCATTAAGGTACATGATTTTGTTTTTTTTAATCCATTCTCTGACATTCCCTCATACACTTATCTACCTATGCATCTATCATCTATCTACCTATCATTTCCATCTTCATGATCCTCTTTTTCCTCATCTACTATGGATAGAGTTACTTCTTCAGCTATACAACTAGCCTGGAAGACAGTTGAGGAAAGTGTCTAAAATTTCATTTCACATCTTTTTTTTTTTTTTAGTTCTAACAATTAGTTGTCATACATTATGTTAAGTATTTTAGATACATTATTTCAGCTCACAATAACTGAATAAAATTGGTCATTTAAAAATCATTTATATATTAGTGGGAGATAATAATCCCACTTATCTGACTTAGGAAAATTTGTATAGACTGATGCAGATCACACTATGGAAATATTTATCTGAGGTTTCAGATATGGCTCAATCCCATGCCTTAATCATTCTCTAAGTGACACAGTGTGTCAAAATAAATTTGTTTTTCCTCCATCTGGCTTTCAGCTTTCAATTCAGTATTATTCCACTTGATGAAAACATTAATTACTACATTTAAATTATAAATGCTGTAAATAAGGTTATTTAGTATTAGAATCAGATTAATACTCACTGATAATCTTTTGTGAAGACTTCTCATATACCAATAGTGCAAAATTAAGAATAAATAACAAGTAATAAAACTACTAATGCATTAGATTAAAAAGAATTGGAGAGGTTAATAAGAAAGATAATCCAGGTAAAATGAATTTGTTCTAATGACTTTGTATTCTTGTCATAATTCCAATTATCTTTTCTTTTTCCTATGATGGGTTTTTCTTTTCTTCATGGGTCTTTGTTTCCAAATGGCAAAGCAAAAACAAATCAAATCAAAACAAAACAAAACAAAAATACCCCTAGAACAATATATTTTAAGTGCTGGATATGCCTTCTTAGAAGAAATAATGAAGAGTAAATGTTTTTCCCCAGGTGAATCTCTTGCCTGGGGTTTCTTCTCCAACAGCAAAATGTTATTTTTAAATCTTCGAGTGCTTTAGGGAAGAGAAGCACTACAGGGGTGTGTGGGTTAGAGCTAATGAGCAGAATGGTACCAGTTATGCTCTTCACTTTTCATCTTGGCCTGAACTTGTATGAAAGGAGGAAATATAAGGAAGGGGGCCATTTAGGAAATAGAGTTTTAAAGAAATAAAAGATACAGCTATTGCCAACAAAAAAAAAAAAAAATAGAGCCCTTTCTTAATCCATAAGTGATAATATATGGAATTTAGTGTTGGTTATCATGAACAATATAAACAGATTTTGGAAAAACAAAAGGTTTATTACATTTATCTTAAAATCTTCAATCCACTTTTAAAAATGAAAAGCTTAAATAACTCATGATGAGCAAATGGTGAAAACACAAAATACCAGAAAATGATATTTACTAGTTTAAAGAGGCTTGCAAAAACAAACTTCAAATTTTAATGTCTTTTGTAAACATTGAACACCTTATCTTTGTGTGTGCAAATGCACAGATCAGAAAAACAATGTTTTCCCTTACTTCTGAGGGAAAAAAAAATGCTGAATTAGGAAAAAAAACAATAAAATTTACACACACAGAATTCAGTGTTTTACATATTTAAAAAATTTCTAAAATCACTTAGCATAATTTCTGCTTATACAGTGTAATTTTAGGGCCAGGCATTGCATTTTTTATTATTGCTGTTTTTGTATGTAGAATATAGTTACTTCCTAAATACTTTTTTTCAAATTAATTTAATTCACAAAAAATTGAAATATCACATTTTTCTTCAATTTCTGTAGGATAACTAATATTATGGGGAAAATATTATGGTATATCTGTATGTGTTGTCTAACATTATTTGAATTAGTATACAAAAAATTAGATAACACTATGTTTTTTGTTTTTATTTTCAGCCTAACAGTATTCATTGTTTTTTGCGCCACAACCAGTGCTCCATGCAATACGTGCCCTCCTTGATACCCACCACCTGGCTCCCCCAACCAGGTAACACTATGTTTTTAAGAGAAATTGATGTCCCAAATATAGGTATTTAAAATTATTTCTTACTGTCAACAAATCAAAATTGCAAATTTTCAAACCAGAGTATTATAAAACACTGAAAAACAATACAAGAAATTACATGCTGTCTAAAATTTTTAAAAATTAGAGTGCTTCCAAAATGAAAGATTTAGCACAAAATTGTAAAATAATCCACAATGTGTATTCCTTTTTGAGAATAGCTTCCACTGAATCCATATTTCCATCCAGCCACTACTCTGTTTCTTTGTTCCTCTGTGTGTCAAACTTTTTGAAAGAATTATGTTCTCTCCAACCCTTCTCAACTTATTCTCTCTTGAACTTACTCTCTTGATTCCCAAAACTCCAATGACTTTATTCTCATCCAGGTCATTAGTAAAATCTATATTGCTAAAACCAATGGACGACACTTAGACCTTATCTTCCTAACCTCTTGGTGGCATGAAGTAGAGTGGTTTACTCCACCCATCCAGATGTGCTGTCTTTATTTGAATTAGAATGGAAGCCCCTAGTAGGTTTTACATTAGCATTTTGAAACATAAAAAAGTTCTAACTGTGATGTTCCTTCTGTCTTGAATAACTTATCGCGGCCTTTTTAGAAGTTTCTTCTTCATTCCCGATGAGTGTCTCATGTGTTCAGTTTAGTATTCTTTTCACTTCTTGTATCTCCTTTCTGAATTGTCCCAGTCTAACTCTCTTAAAATGCCCTCTATATGTTATGTTTTCCATAAATATGTTACATACCTTGATCTTTTCTCTGAAATTGGAACCAATTTATCTATCCCCTTACTCTACCTCTCCATTTGGATGTTATATCTGTATATGTATGTATGTATATATATATATATATATATAGAGAGAGAGAGAGAGAGAGAGAGAGATCCAGCTTCACAGAAAGAAGAAATTTTTATTACTGAAATGCCTTTCAGCAGGAGTTAGAAGTGCCTACAGATTCTAAGATAACTAATAGAATTCCATTAGCACTCAATGGGGAAAAAAAACAACTAGAACTGAAGAATAGAAGCAAGAACAGGTTAGAAAAATTTTAAAAATGTAACATAGGTCAAATGACATTTTGTATTTAAGGTGAATAGCTTAATATCTTAATAAATTTTGTATTTCTTCCCTATTTTTTAAATGTGATTAACAAAAAACAATTTTAGTGAGTAATTTTTAGTACCTTGATATCAACAGGTTTTTCTAAATTATACAAACCAATGTCCACAGACACTGCTCTCTTTTTTTATTTATGTGTCATTGCTGTACTTATTATTAAATTAAGTTATAATAATAAATTAACACAGAGAGGCAGGGAGTCAATTATGCCTCACATACACCTCAAAGGGCAGAAAGAGGATTACCTGGTAAATCTAGAATGTAAACTGCTAGACATAAACATACATTTTTCTGTTTAAGTATCAATCAGTATACTTTACATAAGGATCAATGGACATTTAAGTGTAGATTAAAGAACTTCTGCAATTCCCTCATGATATTGGGGCAGTTGTCAAATTCCGTGTAAATATTATTTCATAATTTGAAGTTATTGTGGAAACAATAAAAAAGGACAAGGAGGTGGAGGAGGAGACAAGGACAAGAGAAAGTGAAGAACAAAACTTTGCAAAACACACATTTGCAATTTTTCCTCTTCAGCATAATAACTGATAACAACTGTTATCAACTGATAACAATCTTATATATGATTGCTTACATTTCCAATTAAAATACTCCTTGATTCAGTCTCTGGAAATAAAAGCTTAGACTTTGAAATGTGTCCTAAATATTCAAAAATACACTTCGTTTTTTATTAGTAGAAAATATAATTAAGGTTGATCCAATATACTTGCAAAGGATTTGGTCTGTATATAACTCATTTCTTCTGCAGACTTGGTTTATTTAAACAGAAGAAAAGTGAGTAAATTTTGTCACAGATCAACATTTACTTTGTCAACCAAGATTGATTTAGGGGCAATATTAAAGGCGTAATGATACAAGAGTCCAATACTTTTACCTACACATTGCACTCAGGCATCCTGTGAATACGAGAAAATTCTGATTTCTTCTGTCTAATATTGCAGATCAGCTTGTCTTGGATTTCAACTCTACTGAAATCAGTCTTGCTACCGTTTTTTTCCCAAGTATTAGTAGACAAATGTTGAAACAAAGGCTTTTGTTTTGCTTAGAAATAGATTGCAAGCTTTTTCTTCATGTTTTTGACATATAATATGTGTGAATTTTTATTGACAGAAGTGAGTTTTTATATAAACAAGAGTCAGAATTCCTCCTCCTAAATCTAAGTCCAATACACAACTCCAAAAATAAAATAAACCCCTTATAGAAATGTCACTGCTATTTGCTGAGGTTAATAGAGAAGAAAAAAATATGAATTTATCTTAATCTACTTATTTATACCTTCTTCTTTCCAAAACCATAACAAAACAATCATAACAATCAAAGAACAGGAATCATGAAAGAAATTCTCCTTGTAGAAAACTGTAGGTGGGAAGTTTTAAAATCGACTTTTAACCCTTATATCTTCTGAACTTTATCGTGAGATCTAACAAGAGCTTTCTTACGTTGGTTCTGTTTTTCTTGCAGTGGCATGTTGTTCTCTTAAGGCATTAAAATGTTGTATATAATGATTTATCTTTCAGAAACCCAAAAGTGGAAACCGAGCTGAAGTGCACTAGGAGCCTCGGAACTTCCTCCAGGCAGAGTAAGGTGAAAATCTTTGTGCGCTTTCAGTTTATTCTGCATGAGGCAGCTGTGCTTCCTTTGCGAGTATAAATGTGATATCATCACAAAGTCACAATGGAAAAGGCAAGTATATACTTCTGTATACAATGATTATAAACCACAAAAGAGGACATTAAATATAAATAATTTATTTCAATGAGTAAATGTAATTCCGTTATTTTTTAACCTAAAATCTACATTAAATAATGCCTGAGAGTCCCTTCAAATTAAATGATTATGAACATAATCTTTTAGCAATCTGATGAAAAATCAGTAATATTTCAGCCAATAGAAATACATCAAGAGCTCATATCTTAGTTAACAAATTACTTATAAATAAAGGTTTCTGTAAAGTTCAAGGTTGCAATAATGTACTATTTAATTAGAATTGAGTATTTCATTGAAGCAGTTCAAGCAAAGTTCCATTATGTTTAATACTGCAATGCACTACTTTGCATTACTTTTCTTTTTTCCAATCTCCCAAATATGAATTTCTGTTTTTTTTTCTCTAACACACTTATTTGGCTCCTTATTCATCATTTTTATTTTATGTGTGAAAACCCTTTATTAAGCATTTAGAATCTCATCCAGATTTAATAGAAAAAAACATGTAAACACTGTGGGATCCAGAATTTGGACCTGGACTTAGGAGATAGATGAGATCCCTTGTTGCAGACTTTAGACATTTGTGTAGTATTATTGTTATTTTTTTAAATGGTGCATTTTTAATGTGTTTGCATAAGAAGAAATGTGTTTGGACTAGGGGATCTACTGCCAATCATATTCTAATAATACCAGTCCAGTCATACATACCTCTGTATTTTTGCTCCAAAGACCTGCGTGAGGAACTGGCTCTGTGGTAATGGCTGTTACAGGTGATATTGACCCAAACAAAGTAGTGCATTATATTTTCCGGAGCCAGAGTAATTTCTTTAGGGATGGACATATGACCTAAGCAGAGAAAACTAGATTCCTCAAGACCTTTTTGGACAACACTAGTTCAGAGAGTCACCTGATTCCCCACTGAACTTGACGCTGACCTTCTGACAAATCTGGGGATGCAGCCAACAGGAGGCCTCACAATGCTGCACAGTTAAAGAGAGGTAATTGGTGTAACAAAGACAGGACAATGGCGCCATTATGTGAGACCAGAATCAACGTGTATGGCAGCCTGTAATTATATACCCACGGGCTTTGCGGTTTTATAGGTACTATGTTTCTGTCC
Organism: Mellivora capensis; assembly: GCA_004024625.1. Lineage (NCBI taxonomy): Eukaryota > Metazoa > Chordata > Mammalia > Carnivora > Mustelidae > Mellivora > Mellivora capensis. Next base: position 19,450 of record PISX010009662.1, read on the forward strand.
CTTTGATATTTCTCCCAAACTATTTTTTCTTAAGCAAGTTTTTTGTGAATTTTCTGTCATTTGGAATTTCTAAAAAGTCCCAGCTAATTAAGAAAGATAAAGTATGTACCCATGTGCCCGACATTCTTCCCTTCTTCAGGGGACTATATCTCTTTTTTTCTGATCATGTGGCTCATATTTCACACCATCATGTGGCTGGTATGTGCATCTAAGTATTGTTAGCTTCTCTAGAGATGAGGGTTTCCTGGCTCAGTCAACACAAAAACTGCCTTTCCCTAGATCTTTTAAGTTATAACTAAGGAAGTCAATCTCACTAGGGGAAAGAGTCATAAATTTTAAATTATGAAAGCTAGAGACAGTTGTGTTTCCCAAGTTGTTTTGAAAGCCTGTTCCCAATGAGATTGGGATGCTTGCTGCTAGAAATGGAATTATGAATACTAAATAAACTAATAATGGCACATGGATATAAATTTGTAACATTCTGAAGTGAAAGCAAACAAGACTATTTTTAAGCGTTCAAAGGTTAGATAAATTAATGGGAATTCAAAATGTAGGGAGATATCAGAAAATAAAAAGGTCAAACCCTGAAAAATCACTTAGGTTTTAGAGTAAATTCACATCAGGGCTTGGATTATAATTTCAGATCCTGGACACTAAAATAGTTAGTTATGGGCAAAATAAATGTATAATTTCACATGAAGCTTGTATGGAATTTCACTGAGGCATGAACACATAATTGACGCCTAGAGATGGAAATAAGGAGAGACAACAATGAACAGAGATGTCTCATTGATTTCTCTCGGTCTCTTCTTCATTAGAACACAGAAAATGGGAATAGATTGGTGATTTTGGTAAGAAAAAGCTTATCTTACTTTTCAGCCCCAGTTTGCTCTCTTTTCTGCAGTATAACAGGAATAGAATTACCTATTGGCTATCTTGTCTGAAAGAAGAAGTTATAGCAGTATAAAAGAAGAAATCAAATTTGCAGGAAGAGAATGTAATGCATCTTGTGTTGCATTACGATATTTACTCAGGCATTTACCTCACATTTCAAAGCTTTAGAACATAATAGGCACTGCTGACAGTCATTTGGGGAATCAAGGAGTTCCTTTTAGTGCCGTGATTGCCCAAGAAGGAGTGCGGTACAGTGTGTTTTATGTATAACCTATCAGAAATAATATTTGAAAGGTTTTAGTTTCTTTAGTCACATGTTCTCCTTCATGCGCAATTTCCCAAAGTGTAAATCCTTTACTAGAAACTTATAATTAAAAAATGTATTACCGGGATTTGTAATCATTAATGAAAGTTCTGTGGTATGTGGTTAATTCTGTAGGATTGATCTATGGAATAAAACATCAATCACCTTGCTAAGATGTCCTCATTATAGTATATAACTAACTGGAAAAATACATTGCTATTGCCCTGTTTCTCTCCATTTTTTTTTTACGCTCTTCATTGGAAAATTTCTTTTCTAAACAAAAAATAGCATCCTTTAACTTCTAATATTTCTGCTAGAGGATCAGAGGTTTTGACTTTTTTTTTTTTTAACTGACCAATCTTGACCTATTTATTTAACTTTTTCAAACTGAATTTTCTTCATTTGTAAATATTATTGATTAAAGCAAAATTATTATTAGCATTGAGAAGATTAAAGAAATAACCAAGTAATTTCTTGTTCTGACACCTGACACAGCAATTGCTTTATCTTTGTAGACAGAATGGAAGCTGATACCTCATAGAACATCTGTCTAAAGAGATAAGAAATAGTTTCATATTTTTAAATAGAAAGCTATATATATTTAAATTCTATATTGCCTTATCATGTACCAACAGGATATGGTGTTAACTTGGGTTAATTCTGAAGCTCCTTTTAAAATTTTTGATTAAAATTATATATTATTATCAATTTAAAAAATCTTAATTAGGAGCACCTGGGTGGCTTAGTGGGTTAAGCGTCTGCCTTCGGCTCAGGTCATGATCCCAGGGTCCTAGGATCCAGCCCCAGGTCGGGCTCCCTGCTCAGCAGGGAATCTGCTTCCTCTCTTTCTCAAATAAATAAATAAAATCTTAAAAAAAAATTAAAAAAATATATTTTCTATAATGTTATTATCACCTCAAATTGATTCTTTTTCTTGGTAAAAATGATTATTCTAGAAAAGACTTTTTAAAAATTATTTTTATTTTTTCTATAATTAGTATGGTAAATGTAGAGGGAGAGATGATTTGTAATGTCCTTGAAGCTGTAGTGCATAAAGAAAAACAAAGATATTGCATGTATTCATTAGAATAATAGTAGGGTTAATGACTTTAAGAAAAACAATATATACATATATAATAGATTATTTTATATTCATAATTATTTTCATATTTACCAGTGGATCAATTTATCTTCTATTCCATAATCAGAATGAAATTTATAGTCATCTTATTTCAAAAACAAATGAGCTATACAGATAAACACATTGTAAGAAGTTTATATTTCCTTACAGGTGAATTCAAATACCTGAGAAGCTAGAATTCTAAGGAATTGTGTTTCTCAAGCATTTTTTTTTTCAGGAAATTTGACAAAACTTTCAGTCTCAGATTTTGAACTCATATTCAATCCAAAGGAAATTAGAAGAAAAGCTTATCACTTGACTCATTTTTTCATAAACAATGGAATTAATACCTCAGGTCATGACATTATATTCAAGTTTTATATATTACCCTAGCAACAAAGGTAAAGCCAGTTAGAATGTTTTCCAAAGAAGTCCCAGAGATAGCTTGGATAGTCCCTAGGTCACTCTGAACTCCTATTTCAGAATGTGACAGTTGAAGACGCATCGATCACAAGGCCAACATTGGTGGGGGAAAAGGAATAGCAGAGCATAAAACCTACATTTATTTAAAGTCTTAATCTAGAGATGCTGATGCTGATCTTAATCTAGAGATGCTGTTTTCTTATTAAAGAAAAAATTGTTTTCTTTAATAAGAAAATATTCATGTTAATTTATTTTTCTAAGATGTGTTAAGCACAGGTAAACATAATGTCTCTCTTTCTCTTTTTCCTCTTTCTTTCCTCCCTTTCTTTCTCCTCTCTTTTCATGTGGATTTTGGCATATAATGTTGGCATAAACAACAGATTTATGTACATGCTTCTTGGTTTATACATTTATACATATACATTTCAGAGATAGTCCTCCTACTTTTGGATTTATTTAACTGAAGTGAGTGATTCTCTCATCTTCCTTTCTTTGTGATATTTTTATGTGTGGATGGCATCTCCAATATTCTGCTTTGGCTTTTCTTGTGAAAATAAAAACAATTTTGATAATATGACCCAACTGTGATGTGCTTACACATATGAAACAGAGTTAGCTGATTTATACTGCTGTCTTGCTAGAAAAGTCTAAAAAGATTGCACTGAAATAGACAATTAGAAAAATAGAACTCAGTCTTACTATTTTCTGGAAGAATGGTGAGAGTCTGCCAACTTCGGTAAAGTCAAACTTATAATTATCATTCACAAAAGGTAAATTTATAACTCTCAAAGTCAGTAAGGCATTTTTAAACTTAAATACATCACTGTAGTACCTTGACATTGAGTATCATAGTCAACTACTTAAAAGTACCCTGCACAATTTAAAGCAGGATATGTCACCTCAGCACTTACGTTGATTGAACAAAATTTCACTAACTGGAAGCTGGAGCATTTTATCAAGCACAGATTGTCCCTACCATGCAAGTTCAATAGACTCACCTGGTCCTCTAATGATAATAAAGTGGCATTTCACCACTTCTATTGTGATGAGAATAATAAATGGAGAGCACTGCCCAGATTTCAAAGCCTCTTTTGTAGAATAAAGAGGATTATATTAAGGAGGAAATGTGATTATGAACAACCACAACCCCTAAAGTAAATAAAGATCATAAACAGTTGAGCGAAACATACTAAAGTTGTTTTTAAATGATAGAAGGGTAATATGCCATAGCTCTAAAATTCTAACCAGGAGCCTAAAATGTTCCAATCACATAGAATGATTGAATCACAAAATAAGGACATTGTTTATTTAACTAGTAAGAAGAAATTTACAAGTTGCATAAGTTTAAAAATATTTGATTGAATTTGAAAATGTAATTTCTAATGAGCATTATGTCCACATTTCTAATGTAATGGCTATAGTATTATAGTACTGAGGGGTGGTCAAAGAATGAAAAAAAAAAAAAAAGACAAGGAATACCATGCATCATTTACTTCACTCCCTTGTGTAATGGTGAGAAATAACAGGAAAAGATTAATCTGGAAATATCTATAAATTGATTTAAACTTGAATTAACACAGACTTTCTAATTGGAGTGATTCTTGAAGTGCTTGTTTCATATTGTAAACATTTAGGGAATTTAATTAAGGATTATAGCATTTTCAGGGGGTGTTTTGGCAATGTTTGTGCCCACATTTCTCAACAGACACCATACAAGTCAGGCCACTGGCTTCTCATTTTATCCTCCTAACTGAGTCCCCACATCTACTCCTTCCACCTCAGGCCATTCCCTGATGAGTATCTTGCCTTCTTTTTTTTTTTTTTTTTTAATCCCTAATGTGAATTAGATCACTTGGGGAGATGGAGAGGAGAAGGGAGTTGAGGGAAATTGGGGGGGAGATGAACCATGAGAGACTATGGACTCTGAAAAACAACCTGAGGATTTTGAAGGGGGGGGGTGTGTGTGGGAGGTAGGGGGAGCCAGGTGGTGGGTATTATGGAGGGCACGCATTGCATGGAGCACTGGGTGTGGTGCAAAAACTATGAATTCTGTTACACTGAAAAGAAAAAAAAAAAACAACAACCTGTTCGAGACTTTCACTATACTTCCTATTTTTGACCTATGTTACCTCCGAACATTACTCCAACCTCGCTCAGCTTTCCTTTCTATAGCTCACATTGCTCCACTCACCTTGTTTTTTAGGTCCGCAAAACACACCAGTCCCTCGCTGCCTCGGGAACTTTTAACATTTCCTGAAGCCTGATGTAGCTGCATCTTCTCCGCCTCTGTGCCCTGACCTAAGATCCCTCACCTATCCAGAGAAGCCGCCAAAGACATTGTAGTTAAAGTGCTTGCTCTGCTGCATTACCCTTCATTCTATCACTGATTCTTCCCGCGGTATACACAACTAGCAGTTACTTTAAATTCTTAGTGCAACGATGCTTTTCATTTCTGGACCTCTGACTATAAACTAACTGAGGTTAGTTTATACACTACTGTATTCAGATCACCCAGCCACATGGCTCACCCATAGTGGATGCTCAATGGCAGCTTATTGAATCAATGAGCGGTTAAGTCAATCGATCCAGTGCAGTAAGAATACCAGGTAGGACAAAATCTATGAATTTTCATGCACAAACACATTCCTATTCTAGGGGTGTGGTGTAACTGTAATTGTGATTGTCCATATTCAAAGGAGATGCACTTTATAAACTGTTAATTTGATTTAAAACCTCCTTCCTGCCTTGTTAATTGTTACTCCCTTACTATAGAAATAGGAAATTAATTTTTACTGTTATTCTTTGGATATTCTCTTACATATTATATTACTGTACTAACCAATCCCCAACCTCACAACTCTATCAAATCCACTTTAAATTAAGTCTTATTTTAATAATTTCTTATGTCTAAGCAAGTCATCATTTTGGCAAAAGGATACAAACTTGTAGGTAAAATATAATTCTTGATATCTAATGCACAGTATTATTATGATAGTCAATAATACTGACTGCATTATATACTACAAGTTTCTAAGAAACTAAATCTTAAATGCTCTCACCATAAAAAAGGAATGATGATTATGTGAAGTGAGAGAAATGTTATCAAGCACTAGGGTGATAATCATATTGCAATATATGTGTATCAAATCTATACATTGCACATCTTAAACTTGCACAGTGTTTTATGCCAATTGTTGTATCTCAATAAAAACAGAACTGAAATTAATAGTATGTACTAGTCATTCTCTAGAGTCAAAATTTTATTTCAGATGAAATTGTGTAAAGTTACTACAATGGTTATACGAGTTATAAGCACTGGTTCTAAAGATAGACTCACCAGAATTTAAATCTGCCTTTGGCACTTTACAACCAATATATTTTTATACCATTTTTTCCAATGGCATACCGGAATTGAAAACAACAACATTATTTTCTGTTTGAATTTGCTGGGGAAAAATAGCTCATTCGTTTATTCAGCAATTATTTTTCTATCTTCTCCCATAGCACTATCTAAGAGAAATATAAATCAAATCACAGATGCGTTATATATGAATTTTAAATTTCCCAGTAACTATGTTAAAAATAAGTTTAAAAAACAGGCAAATTTAATTATATACAAATATATAAATATTTGTATGTCTATATATTATGTTTAAATAATATATAATATATAAAATATAGATTTATATATTAATAAATATATAAATAGTATATAAATGCTTATATATATAAAAATTAAGACAAAATATCACTTTAACGTGTATTAAATACAAACATAATTGATGAGATATTTTCCATTATTTGCTACTAAGTCTTTAGAATCTGACATACATTATAAACTTATAGCATGACTTAATATGGACTAGGTCCATTTCAAATGATTGATGCATGCTGTATTAGTAGGAGCAGATTTAATTTTGCTTTCATAGTAAGGATTCAGCAATGAAGAAAGCAACCCAGTTTGGGAGGAGGCTTATTCTAGAATCAGAAAAGCATTGCTTATGTTAATAGTGTCGTGCTTACACTGAGAAAATACATTATAGCTGTTACAGCAGGTACTCTGTGACCAGACTGCTGTGTTTAATCCAACTCTACCACTTCAGAATTATGAGACTGCAACCAATTTTCTTAACCTCTTTTTGCTTCAGTTATCACAGAAATTTTTCAAAAAGGCCTAATAATAGTACTTATCTCAAAGGAGTAGTCCTAAGGCTTAAGTGATTTAATATATGTAAAGCAGTTAGAATAGTGTCTGTTACACAGTAAACAATGTATGAATGTTATCTCTTGTATAATTAGTATGATTAGTTGGGAAGACAAAAATTTAAGCATGGAGTGAAAGTGCAGGGCATGGCTATGTTGTTGCAATCTTAACTGAGGTACAAAGGGAAGGTATGACTGAGCAGGTAACATTTGAGTAAAGTTTTTAATGGATTAAAAGAATGATCCATTCAGTTACTAGGAGGAAGAACAATCCAGGTAGTAAAAACATCAGTTGTAAAGCCTTTAAGGCAGAACCATGTCTGGCATATTTATGGATTAGCAAGGAAGATTGTGAGTGAAGAGATCAGAGTAACCAAGGGCTAGAATTATAATAGGTGAGTTCAGATAAGTCATAGAGGGAAAAGCAAAGACCCACATGTTCCATATATCAGCCTCATAAGTTCAATCAGTTGACTCCTGATAAGGAAATATTGTTCACTTTCTCCAGTATAACGCTTTCGCAGCTTTCCTAGAAGTGGGATGTAGTCCTGTGATTATGGTCTAGTCAATACAGTACAATTAGAAATGGCGTGTTCAACTTCTGCACTGTGTTTCAGGGCAAGTTGTCCACAGTGGTGATGGTAGTGTGGCATTATTCTTCCCTTTTCAGTAATAATGCTTACTAAAATGTGGATTTTATCCTGGAGTCTGAGAACTGGTTTTCAATGGTAAGAGCAAGTTTCATTTTGAGGGTGAGCAAGGAGTCCGAGCCCTGATGATCCTGTTCTCATCACATCTACTCATAAGAGAGAAATAAACTCATGCCTTTTATAAAACATTGTAATTTGGGGAGGGGTTTTTTTTAATCACAATTTTTCTTAATCTTATCCAAACGCCTTTCTAATGGCATTTACAATTAAAGATTAGCTAGTGTTTATTGATTATTATTAATTATTATTATATTCCAGCCACAAGCATAAGCACCTTTCATAAATTGTCTATTTAATCCTCACAACAAATCTGTGAAGTTAACATTGTTAATGTTTGCATTCCCTGGCAAGGAACAGAGACTTAAGAGATGTCAAGTAGTATTTCAAAGACTATACATCTGGAACTAACAGAGGTGGATTTAATTCAATGGTGTCTAGAGATCTGAAACAGTTTATAATTATTACACAACAATATAAAGAGAAAGCTTCCAGAAGAAGCAATGCCTTATCCCCAAATAAGGTTTTTGTAGTGGTACTATGTAAGGTGCTAAGAAAGTCTGGGAAAGCTGAGTTTGTGGGGTAGGATGAATTTAATGATTCTGAGGGTTCAATTTTAGAACCTTTTGCACATCAGGTAAAAACAATTCTAAGTAATATGAGAATAATGGCAGGTCACTTCAATGATTAAAATTCTTAAAGGGTAAAGAAATGAAAGTCAAATATATTTCTCAGTTTTTCCAATTTCTACAGATGACATCATACATGTGGCACATAATGTAGGTAAAAGTGATAACTACTGCAAGAAACAAAAGTAAGTTTTCAAGAAATACACATTGGAATAATTTTAAAGATCCTTTAATTGCAACCATATATTAGCATCAGAGACTAGAGATATGTGACCAATATCTAGAGTGATACATCTATACACATATAGATATTTGATCACATCATTAGGTAGTACATTCAGGTATGGATATTTTTCTTTTCTTTCTTTTTTCCCCTGTTGAGGGTTCTATTAATCACTTTAAAAATTCTGTACTAAAAATTATTATACAAATTCATTTTCAAGGAGAGCTTTTTTTTAACTTCTCCTTAATAAAAATATAGTAATATTTTCATAGGACAATTTTAATCCAGTGCTCAAATGTTAACTTATGCATATGTCCAAGTAGACATTTTACCATGACAACTTTTATAAAACACTGAAACAAATTTCCAGACATAATTTCAGTTGTTTTCATTTAGAATACATAAACCATTGATAAGAATAATTTTTTCAGATTAGATGATATTATCTATAAATTATCTTTCAAGTTCATATTTTATATATTATGACTTTTTTTGTCTCTTTCATGACTTACTCACCCAACTACTTTTAGATATCCATGTGAAGAAGCTGTGCATGTTCTTGGCATGTTTCAGCATCCAAATAAATAATTTGCATTTTTTTAAAGGAATTTGTTTTTATCTCATTTCTCATATCACAGTAGAGTTTTCTACATAGGGCTCAGGGTAGTAAGTTTAGTGGTGCCTGAACGATGAATTTAAAAATAATACAATAAAAATTTAAAAATTAAAAAAATAATACAATGAAAAGAACTTAAGTAGGACAATTATAGTATTTTACTAAAAAACAACTAATGCATGTTATAATTTAAAATTTTTTGCATCTTGAAAAGGAGATACTGACTTTAACTAATTAAAGAAAAATATTAATCTTGTATGTACTAAGAATAATTCAAGATGCTGGGATATAATGATGACTAGACAAAGTCTGTCCCCATGACACATTCTAGTTGGAGATAACCATAAGCAAACAAAAACATACTTGTGGCAATATTCTATTTGAAGAAAAATCATTTTAAAAAAGATAAGAGAAGCCTGTGGTGGTGGTGAGACAATGATATTAATGCAGGGTGGTCACAGAATGTTTTTTGAGTAGATTACGTGTTAGCTAAGCCATGAAGGAAATATGGGAGCCAGAGTGATATGAGAATGAAGTGAGGGAAGGAGTCATGGGTCATGAAATAATATGAGGGAAGTACATCTACAGCAAATGATAGGACAGATCTAAAGTTCAGATAGCAGAGTTGGATGTGGCATGTTTGGTCTGGAATAACAGGTGCAGCTATGGTTGGAACAAGTGAACATAAAGAAGATTGGGAGAGGAGGAGATGAGTGTGGCAGCTAGGGACCAAATCATGGATCGCTTGGGTCATCATAAGATGTTAGGATTTTTATTCTGAGTGTGACAAATAAATATTGGCTGGGATCGGGCAGAGGACTATCATAATGACATACTTTGTCATGTGTGTGTTTGACTAGAGATAGAGGATTATAAATATGAAGGCAAGCCAATCAATCAGAAAGTTATTGATATAATAAAGATGAGAGATCACTGTGGCTTCAAAATGGAATGATATCCTAAGATTTCAGCTCCATTTTGTAAATGAGAATTCCCAGTTTCAACATAAACAAGTTAAAATATAGTCACATCTACCTTCACATATACCATGTGACTATCTATTTCAAAGACTTAATTAATATTAGTTAGCATAAGAATTGTTTCCTTTTAATTAACTATATGTTTTCAGTTGGTACAGTTAAGGAAAATCCATCCATTTAAAAATAAAATTATAGCATTTTATACATAAGTTCTGTAAGAAAGAGTGCATCCATAGATAAATGGTATTATAATAAAATATGGTGGCCATATTTATCTTTTGGAAATACAGAAAAATGCTTAGAAAGGTAAGTAAAATGTCCTCATTAATAATCTACAATATTTTGCTAAACCTATGTACATATTGTTGTTACATACTGATGTTAAATTCTGTTGCTGTACTTTTAACATCAACACACATTTAGTTTATCTTTTTCTCCAATTAACTGTACATATTGGGAAAAGACTAACCTAACCACTTTCCATATTTTCCTACACAAGCATGTCTCTTCCCGTAATTGAATTCCGACTCATTAATCCACAAAACTCGAATTTGAATCCCAGTCATAGCATATCATCATCATCATCATCACCATCACAGTAACATCTAGTAGAATTATATGGTATATGAAATAGAGCATATAAAGAAAAAGGCTTAGAATATAAATTTTTATTATAATGGCATTGTCAAATTAAATAATATATAATTGACTACTATAGTATGAGTAGGGTAACATGGGCAAAATAAATCATTTACAAGTGAGTAATATGTAGAATAACAAATAATTGATTAGTGAATAATATAAAGAAAAAAGCCTTAAGAGTCAGCAATTGGCTATAAACATTTTGGTCTATAGGAACTGCAGTTGTAGTGCTGTGATGGTTAATTTTATCTGTCAGCCTGACAGTCTGAGGGCACATAAACATAAGGGGTTTGGGACAGGATTCTCATTTGAATCAGTAGACTGAATAAAGCAGATTGCCCTACACCTGTGAGTGGGCCGCATCCCATCTGTTAAGGACCTGAGCAAAAGGTAAGAGATAGGAGAAATCACTCTGCCTGACTGACTGAGCTGGGACATGGTCTTCTACACTTCGTTCTCAGGCCTTGAGACTCAAGCTGGAACGATACTCCTGGGTTTCCTGGGTCTCCAGCTTACAGGTGGCAGATTATAAAACTTTTTAGTTCCCATAATTGCATAAGTCAATTCTTTATAGTACATCTGTCTATAGATAAATGATAAATAGATAAGAGAAGATATGTATATGTATATTTGTATGCATTAATTATGTTATTTATTTCACTCATATATACAAATGATCTAAAAATTTTCTGTAGGGAAAAATCTCTTAAATAATAGAATATATAAGAATAAATATTTATGTGTAGATAATTCATATGCATATATAATTGTAATTAATCAAATGGGTGTCCAATTACTACTTGAATGTGTGTCTGTATTTTCTCAAAATATACAAATATGTAAAAATATATATCTCTGGAAATTCTCCTCCAGAAGAGTTATAAAATATTCCAGTAGAAACTCTATTCAATAAACTAACAAGCAATAGACTTTTCTGGGCATCATGCCAAAAAACTATGATAATGCTGATTTGAAACATGAAGCCCTCTTGTGGAAAGACAGCTATATGCTCATATATTTCCCAAAATCTCATACAGAGGAAAAAATACCCTAAACATATCTCTTACTGTACTCATTAAATACTGTGAAACCATTAGGGCAAATCATCATTCATGCTGCACCTCACTTTGTTTGGCTTTGTTTATAGAATCTATTTAGCAGCACTTGGAGAAAACATTTGCCAAATTTTTAATCACTTATCAAATTTCTAGTAAGTAGAGTGCTTTCAAACACTAACAATCTATAAACACAGTTATAAAATCAAACAAAATGATATAGAACCAAACTGACAACTGGATAAGCATTTCAGCTGCATTTGCTGGAATTATTCCCACCCTCAAATGCTTTCAGCTAAAAAAAAAAAGAAAAAGAAAAAAGAAAACAGAGTGATCTTTGTCTTTTTTTGAACTGCTGAGAGAGGACAGTTGAATTAAAAACCTTTTACTTTACTTTTTTGTATTAAAAAGATTTTAAAAGATGATAAAATTTTACAGAAAATTATGTTTCTAACAATGTGTTTTATTATCTAATTGCCAAAGAAACAGTAGCCTTTGAATGAGCATGTGAAAATCTGTACTTCAGTAATTGAGGAATCACAATTAAACACTCACTCTTAAGTAAGTGCTTAATTATAATATCCTATATTTTAACTTATAGACCTGTTTCATGATTCTCACCATGTAAGGGTTGTAAGGGTGGTGGGATTTTATATTCTTTTCTATTTTACATGATTATGTGCTCATCACCTATTTCTCTCATTTTCATAAAGATCTTTCATAAAGATCTTGGTACCCTATTGAGTTACACTGTATTCTAGTGTATTCAGACTCATTTATTCAGAATAAATTTGAATACACATGGAAGTAAATGTTGTAATAGTGTTTGGAAGAGAAAATATAACTATCTTGAAGGAGAATGCCATGGCAAGTCTCTTTGTAAAACTGAGAAGTTTATAGATATGAATACTATTCCTAAAAATCTATAGTATCTTATTAAAATGGACACATATTTCAGAAAACAGCTGTTCCAACCTTGATTGCTATTAATTATTAGAACTTAATAAAAATTAAACATGTAGTCAAATGCAGTAAGAGCCAGTATAAAAAACATTGTATTTAATGTAGTTTCCAAAATCTCCAATAACATGTAGAATGTTATAAAGAACTTTATATGTTTTTCAGAAGAATAATTTCTTTTTTTACTGAAGTATAATTGACATATAATATTCAATTAGTTTCAGCTGTACATCAGAGTGATTTGATATTGTATATTATGAAATGATTCTCATGCTGTCTGGTTTCCATCTGTCACCATACAGAGTTATTACAATATATATTTTTTACTCTATTTCCTATGCTGTACAAAACCTTAATACATTTAATAAAATCTTCAAAAACTATGTATGTTACCAGAACAAATTCATGCATCACATTTTACTGAACATCTATTGTGGCCAAGTTATAGTGTGGGGAGACAGTGAAATGGGATATGAAACATCACAATCTGACTATATCTTTAACACCCATGTTTTATCCCTTGTTGCAGTCATGCTCTTTAATAGCTGAAAAGCCTTTCAGGTTTAGGATAGGGCCCAAAGAGCCAGTTTTCAGTCAGAGCTGCATCAAAATGCACTTGGGGCTAAAGAGATAGTGCAAAATTTATTTACTCTTTTTTTTTCTATTTTTCTGGATCAGATTTAGTTTAAATCAAGCCTGAGACCCCTCTGAATAGGCATCCAAAGGTCCTTCTCGCTTTTGTCACCTGTTTTGCCTTTTCACTATTTCAGGTTCCTGAATTCCTACCCTTTCCCACATTTTTGGTGTTTAAACAGATAGGCTCAGTTTCATACTGCTGTCTCTTAAGCATATACCTAAGTCCCTGAATATATCCAAACAAAAGAAACAATTAGCTCAGATACTATTTAAGCTTATGTCTATGATACTTACATATATTTTATTGTAAAATACATATTCAATATATAATATGCTAATGAACATATTTGAAGATCAAGCAAAATATTTATATTATCTGCAATAAATAAAAGTAAAATATGTTTACAAAAATCAGTATGTTACCAGAGACCTAACAAAGAGTTCTTGATTTGCTCTTCCTGATGAATGTGTGTGTATGTATGTATATATATGTATATACATACATACATATATATACATATATATACATACATACACACACATACATATATATATTTTTTTACAGATGGAGGTTACAAAATTTTAAAGATAAAGCTTTTCTATTTTATATTTTTTCAACTTTTACTCAAATTTTTGTAAACATTGCGATTATAGTTGAATGTTATAAATACACTGACATGATAATGTTTCTTGATACTGTACAAACATACAGCATCTAAATAGATACATTTCCACTGATCTTAAATTTCCTTCCAGGTGCTTCAGTCCTCCTATCTTTGGCAGCCTTAGGAGATTCAAGCGGATTAAAGGAGGAGCACATGATTTTCTGAAATGTGATGAGAATAAGGATTGGCACTGGGCAGCGGAAGAGTGTTGATATCACCATAGGGAGTGTTTCACCTGCAATCACAAACTGTGACCTGTGGCATGTTAGATATGGCTGAAATATTTTAGTTTTCCATAATGAACAGATGGGAGAATTAAAAAAAAAGAAAAAAAAAAAAACAAGTAGCAGAAGGGTAAAACACCTGCTCCCAATTTGGGGCAAATACGGAAATTGCAGTTCTAGAGAGATTTATACATTTTCATTCTTTATTCTAGTGTCTTGATTAGAATTTTGTAGTAAAAACACTTGAATTGGTCCAAAGGACCTGCAAAATGTTTTCTCAACTATAGTTTTTATTATTGCTATGAAATAATTCTCCTTATGAAATCCACAGACTGTTCTTCAGTCTAGTAAATATCCTGCTAGAGCACAATATGAACCTTTCCACCTCTGTTTGACTATTGTTTATAACAACTGATCTACTGAAATATCAAGTCTTAGAACATTGGTAAAGAAGGGACAATCATGTGGAGATACACTCAAATGCAAACCAGGATGTGATTTATCTGTAATACAATTTAGAAACACTGTAATAAAAAAAAAATATTGGCATATTGAAAACCTAGCCAGAGTTGTTAGGTGACATTAGAAATTAGATTGAGATGATGTTAAACTAAGAATTATTAGGCTGTCTATAGGCTCTGGGGATCTCAAGTAGTCTTTGTTTTCAAACTGGATGGTATAATTAGCTTCTGGTTGGATTATACATAATTTCATTTTGCAACCAACCCTGACACTTATTATCCTATGCCCAGAATTGACACGCCATTAGTAGCTTTGGGAATTGCTAAAATCATCTTATCTATGGATTTATGTAAGCAGTATTGGCAAATAGCCTTGCATAAAAATTCAGCCAAAATTAAATTTGTGTATTGGATGTGAGATACATGGTCAATAATATACCCTTTAGACTAAAAGAATCCATATTTGTTTTTTCTTTTGAGGCAGGTTCATGATTTAGTGGACTTAGAGAATTTCCTTTAAACTTAGTACCGAGGGTTATTTTTAGTTAACACTACATAAACATCAAAAATAGTTTATGCTACTGCCAGCAAAATTCACAAGACGAATCTTGATGAATCTAACCCGTTTTAAAAATTATAAGATCTAGAATACAAAATGGGGATTTTCTCTTAACGAAGTCATCTACTAGACCTAATAAATATAAACAACTAAGAGATACTGAGTTACTTGGTAAAGTCAGAATAATGCAGTTTTGTTTTATTCTTTCAATCTGTTCAAAATTTAATAAAGTATATAGATCTTAGACTTCCTTATTAAAATGTATTGTCATTACTAGTTTTGAAAATCCTTGACTTTGCCAGACTTTTTCTAGGTATATACAACGCACTTGCTACTACATTTGATACAATTTCTATGACTTAAAAATATAGTTTAAAAAACCTTGTAATGTATATTTGTAAAATATGTCTGTGACATCAATATTTTAGGCTTTATTTTTGGTAGGAAAATAAGCTTCATGGGAAATAAGCTTTGTAGAATGCCTCACAGATTAATACATTATACAGTAAGTTATCTGTTGGAAAAAATCATTTATGACTAACTTCAGTAAATAGGTACAGACATTTATAAGAAAGAGTGATGGGGGATGCCTGGGTGGCTCAGTTGGTTAAGCAGCTGCCTTTGGCTCAGGTCATGATCCCAGCGTCCTGGGATCGAGTCCCACATCGGGCTCCTTGCTCAGCAGGGAGCCTGCTTCTCCCTCTGCCTCTGTCTGCCTGTGCTCTCTCTCTCTCTCTCTCTTTCTCTCTGACAAATAAATAAATAAAATCTTAAAAAAAAAAAAAAGAAAGAGTGATGGACGATGTGACATAATTTTTATCTGTCTACTGAAATAAAATGTTATGTATTTCTTGAGGGTTAAGAAAAATAGGTTCATGGTACACAAATATGACTACCAAAAATTATTAAATATAATTTAAATAACTATATATTGTACATACATGCCATATATGCTGAGATATATGCCAGGATTTTATTTTAATTTGGTACAATGCTGTATTGAAATTATTACTACTATTCTCTGGATGAGATATATTCTCTTTCTGAGAGCAATTTCTGATAATCTTTTTTGAAGTAGCCATCTGTAAAATCTAGAACCGAGTTGTAGATATTGTCAGAAAAACTTGAAAGTCTTTTACAGCTACATAGCTAACAAACAGAATAGTTGATGGAAATTTATTTTACATATTTTTTCTCATTTTATAAGCTATAATATTACTTTATTTTTATTTTTAGGAAATACAACAAAGGCTTAAATTCTTTTCAATTTTCATTTATGTTATCATAGGTGGGGGAGAATGCAGGATTGTCTACAGGGCCATTAGGTACATTTCTTCAACTGGTGTAGAGTTACATCAGCTGTGCAGTCTAAGAAACAAATAGAATATTTGTTGTATGAAAGACTGAAGTCACCAACAATTGTGAAAAATAACTCAAGCACATTTGACAATAAGCAGCTGTATGGTTGAAAAGGAAAAAAAAAAAAAGAAGCAGCAAAGCACTTCTAATGGCTAAAGAATTGGGATAATACACAAATCCCAGGAAAGATTTAAAATGATTAGAAGATTTGAAACTGTGGTTTAGAAATTATAGAATAAAATAAAGCTGGGATAAAATGCTAACATAAATAGTTAAATATTAACAAAAATAATCTAATTCTGTTTAATACATATTTTTAACGTGATCTATTAGGGAAGAGGGTAAGACAGATAAGCCTTCAAAGTTAATTATAGGATATTGACAGGTATTTGTTAAAAGATATAAATAAAAAAAACTATAAACATGGAAATAGATGTATGAATAAACAGCAAAATTGTTGAAAGTGGGTATGTCAGGGATTGAGAATGTGGGACCAGGACTGGGAGACTTAGAAAGAATTGTTTAAAACACAATGCTTAGTTACTAATTTATGCTTAAATGTCAAGTCTGAATTACGTTGACAAAATTAATAGTTTTCAATATAGGGAAGGTTTTTTTGTTTGGTTTTGTTTTCTCTAGCTTCTTCTCCCACATAAGAGCAAGATCTATTATTCAAAGTGTATTTCAAATTTTGTTTTAAAATAGTATTTCAGACTTCCTGATTTTACTGTTTGCAAAATTAAGCCATTACTTAGTGAAAAAACATAAATAAGAAATATTTTTAAAATAATGAAGATGGGCTCTTAGATATGGAGTTCGAATGGCATTAAAATTATAATTATTTAAATTCCTTTCACTATCTTGGTTTTTATATTTCTTATCGTTTTTGTTAAAATGATTATTAAAAGTGGGTATGGAAAAACACTCATAAGTTGAAAGGAATTTATTCATCATTCAATCATTAATTTGTAAGTCATTCAATATTTATCTACAATGGCCACATATTTGAAAGTAAAAATAAAACTTGTTTTTCTTGCTTATTAGAAGTTTACCATCTTGCTCAGATAAGAGAAACAAGACAAAAAATACAGTGTGGTTTGTAAAATTTTAAGACAGTGAAATACACTGGGTTCTAGGAGAGGGCAGGATAGGGGTATCTTAATCAGTCATAAAAACTTGTCCTGTGTGACAAAGTAAATAGTATTAACATATGTATATTAATTAAATTATTTTCTGTTTCCATTTTTTTACAATCTCAGTCATTATTTTTTGCATCGTGTATGTAAAAATGCAACTCAGATATAATGACCTTGAACAATTAAAACATTGAAAAATGAAAAAGCAAAGCAGATAGATGTGTATACATAAAATGAGAACAAAATTTCAAAATGTGTAAGAAAGTGATTGTAATGGTATTTAAACTGTAGCTATTCTGACATTATATTATAGGTATTTTAGAAAATACAGTTGTTACATGCAGGTCCAATGTTTAAACCACAAACAAACCTGCAGCTCCAGAACACTATTTTTTTTATTATTATTATTATTATTATTATTATTTTTAAAAGATTTTACTTATTTTTTTTGTCAGAGAGAGCACAAGTAGGCAGAGAGACAGGCAGAGGCAGAGAGAGAAGCAGGCTCCCCGCTGAGCAAGGAGCCCAATGTAGGACTCGATACCAGGACCCCAAGATCACGACCCGAGGCGAAGGCAGCCGCTTAACAGAGGGAGACACCCAGGCGTCCCTCCAGAACACTATTAATTAAATCCGGTAACTTAAACTGTGTCTTCAAAAGAGACTGCTGGGGTCTTTGCAAAGAGTTAGAGTCCTTATAAAGGAGAGTTGGAGTGCTTATAAGGGAGGGAAGAATAGAAGGAAAAAAATTCTGTGGCCTATAATATGTCACTCACATTTTAAGTTGTGGCTTACAAACTACACTTGGAATACTGTTTAAACCGATTCAGTAGCTGGAAATCAGAATCCGACCTGTGCTGAGAATAGAGGGAAGATAAGTTGTCAAACTATTATAGCAATATTCTAACTGGATTTTTCAGAATAAGCCAGATTTGGCCCCAATCTGTTTGGGCCTGTTTGTTTGTTATCAAACATATTATTTGGATATGATTTTTAATTTACTCAATACTTAACATATGGGAGGTTTTCCACCAAAAAGTCCAGCTTTCAATTTTCTCTGGAAAAATGTAAAGCATTGGCCTTACTGGGCCCACTCTCTTGCATGCCCACTGTCTTAATCATTTTTTATTCGCGCCCTGATCCTGAGTCAAAGTGTCAGTTTCTGTGCTGAGTCTCAATTTATTCCCTTTCAGTTCCAAGTTCACCCTTTTGATTGCTGGGTAAAATGGACCTGGGGCCTTTTAAAAAAAAAATTTTTTTTTTTTCCTTTTGCCAGCTGGCACTGAAGGTTTGTCAGTAGAGGGCACTGGAGAGACATTGAAGGAGGAAGAGGTTTGGTTTCCAGGTCCCAGGGTGTTCCCCGCGCTGGCACCTGTGGTGAAAACACCTGCACCGGCTTCTCAGCACCTGGCTGACGCCGTGTAGCTCATCCTGGCTGGAAGAGCCCACTGACCAAGACGTTCCCTTGGTACCACCTCCTCCTCAATGTCTCTCTGGCTGTTACGTCACTGAGTGCCTGCAGTGAGACACCACCCAGCACTTTCGAAGGCAGATTTCCATCAGGTTCTCTGCCATCCAGCACGCCACTGCCTTGCCTTCTCCAACAGCACCCGCTGGGGTCCTATAGCTCTGCCCTGCACGGTGGCTGTTGACATAGGATTCTGTTGCTGTTATATAGGAATGCTGACAGCCTTCCTTCTTACTAGCCAATCCTGTGTTCCTCCAATCCCATGCTATAGTTAATAACCCCTTTTATTAAACTTCCCCTTTTCCAATTACTGTGTGGTTTCTCTCCAGTGATTAGAGTTTGACTGGTATGGCTTCCATCTATCATGGGGCTTGCTCTTGTTTTCCTTGATATTAGACAAATATTTCACTATACCCATGTCTTTATCAAAAGTGAGAACATGAAATTGAGACAGGGACTTGACTTTTTCAAGAAAAACATAAGGATATATTTTCCTGTGGAAAGGCAGTGTATTCCCATGTGTTTAATAAGAAAAATATGTAACTGTGGCAAAAAAGAAAAGAAGGAAAAAAGCATGTGCCTAGGATTTCAATAGGACTCAAACCTGTAGGGAAATGTTATTATTGTTTGTTTTTTGTTTTTTGTTTTTTGTTTTTAGCACTGTTAAGGTAGAGGCAGGGGAATGGCTCAGGGATGCCTGCACTCTGATTCTGGTTCCTGCCCCCACCTTGTGGTTTTGTTGCCACTGATTTTGGCTCAATAAATAGAGAACCCATATTTCCCTATTTTTTTTTTGATAGAAGAACTAAAAGAAAATTGTGTGTTTAAGTTTCTCCTGTTATGTGTGTAAGCCCCAAGCTCCAGTATAAAATACAGTTGCTTGTATCTGGCAAGATTGCCATGCATAATATTTGCTGGCACATTTTCCTGAAGGTATCCCCCACTGAGTGGCTTGTGAGGCTCAGGGAGTCTTAGGTGAGCTATGCAGCACCTATTCCTTCTCTGTTTACATTTCTCCTCAATTGACTTTCCTTTCATATTCTTTATTAAATAGGAAACTTGCATCCTCTTTTGTGTGTGGGTTTCTTCCCTAAATCAGTTAACCCATGTGCAATATTGCAATACCATTATAAGAACCATAACAAGTTTATGAAAACAACAAGTGGTAGAAAGTAGCTGGAAATCAGAATCCGACCTGTGCTGAGAATAGAGGGAAGATAAGTTGTCAAACTATTATAGCAATATTCTAACTGGATTTTTCAGAATAAGCCAGATTTGGCCCCAATCTGTTTGGGCCTGTTTGTTTGTTATCAAACAAATAAAAATCATATCATCATATCAATCATATAAAAAAAAATCAAACAAAGTAAAAAAAATAAGTAAAATCTTTTAATAAACTGAAAATAACCATAACATCTAGTGGTGTTTTAAATGTTAATTAATGAAAATACAACATTATGAAATACAGTGATATATAAAGTATTAAAATTGCTTGGAGCCCAATCATTTTACTGATGATGGATTTAAAAATAAGTCTTTTGAGTAAAATATAAAATAAGTGTTCTGAACCAAACCAAACACTTTCAGAAAGAATCGGGCTGGAAATAATTGTGCTTAGTTTGCAAAGAAACGGCTGAAAACCTATATGATTATATGTCTAAAAAATCTAAATTATATGTGTCATCTTCCATTATAAATGAAAAATGGAGAGAAAAGCATAAATGTCATCTAATTATATAAGAACACTTATTACACTGAAGACATTTTGACATGGTATGTGTGAGAACTGTTTGTGTGTGCATACTCACATGGTGAGAAGCTTTTGAGAACTTTATTGCATACAGGTCAAAATGAGGAACTACAAAACAAGGCTACCATTGTATTGTTTTACATTAATATTATACTTATAAAATTTTGTTAACATACAATATGGCAACAATTTTTAAAGACATGGAAATAAAGTCTGTTTCTTAAACCAAAAATTTAAAATGAAGCAAGTTTCAGTTGTTAATTGTATAGACACCTAGTCACTTGAACTATAGACTAGTATATTTACCAGTATATTCAAAATAGTTTAAAAATTATTTTTGTTCAACTATGAGTATACTATGTATCCAAAGATGTAATTTTTCCACTTAAATTATAAGCATTTTAATATTTTTTTGTAAATACTGAACACTTTTCGTGTCTGGCTATTCATATTTTTATTGTAAAAGCTTATGCAATTTTAATTAGGTTTAGAATATCCAAGATATTATCAATTGTTCATTTCTAAACATAGAGCTCATTTAGCATCTATTTACAAATGATTTTTTAAACAATTATATTCCTAGAGAATCGGGGTATGGGTATGGTAGAATAGTTCATATCATATCTCCTGAGAACAACTAGAAAAAATGGAGAAAATATAAAAATCCATTATGACTGATTTTTGTATAAGAAGAGTAGATTAGGACAGACGCATACACAGGGGAATAACCATATGAAGACACAAAAGAAGAGGGCCATCTCTGTAAGTCAAGGAGGAGACTTCAGAAGAAGTCAGCTCTTCTAGCATCTTATTTCCAGAATTGCGAGAAAATAACGGTCTGTTGTTTAGTCACTCAGTTTCTGGTATTTTATTATGGTATTCTTGCAAACTAATACAGTGACTACAAGAAAGACCTGATGAACTAAATTCCACAGAGAACTGAGCCATCATGAGGTGAGTTGGGAGCTGTAACACCCTCCTTTCCTGAGGGCAGATGTCTAATCTTTGTACAAGAAGATCTGATTAAGCAGAGAGACTCTGGGAAGATGAGAAGAAATTGGCCAGGCCCTGGATGACAGGAGAATCAGAAACACAAGAATGATCACTACATCCAGCAGTTCCCCCCTACCTTTCAGTTTTTCCAAGAAAATAGCGTGGAAAGGGAGTGATAAGTGGAAAGACAGGGCTTAGAGATTTGCTCAACGTCACAGAGGTTGTGTTCAGCGGCATTGTTGGGGATAGAGTATGAATGAGCATGGGTGGGATTTCTGGGGTACTCGTAGTATTCAGTAGTTTGTTTTGTCTTTTTCTGTGACCTATATTTGTGTGTGTGTTTTCTTTGGTGCATTTACTAATCTGTATACTCTTGTGCAATTTGCTCTAAGTAAGCCATGTATCTGAAAAATTTATTTAAAACATTAATGTTTAGCAGCCAGTATAATATGTGTCTCAGAATAAATTTACAAAACAATATACATATGTTCTTAATTTTGTAAGTATATTTCTCAATGTGTCAACCTATTCATTGATCTATTCAGTAAGTATATATATTTCATGCTTTGGAAACACCCTAGTTATACATACTCTAAAATATTAACATTGGTTCTTTCTGTATTGTGTAATTGTAGGAAAGCTTTCCTTAATTTCCAGTGATTTGGGAAATTTCCATGAATTTTCATTGAGAAAAGAAAATGATATTTATAAAATATTTCATGTCTTATAACCTAAGAGGAATGTCAAAAATTTTTAATATGGGGTTCAATTATGGGTTATTTTTACTTTTTATTGAGCTCTTTGTTTCATTTCTATTTAATTACTTGGTATTCCCCTACTATTTCATAACTACAGAATTGTAAGTATGTTCTCCACCTCCTGTTAGTAACTGCTCTTTCCCTACTCTTTTCAGTTACTTTCTTATTTTCAACTCTCAGTATATGCTACTTCATTTCTTGTTTTCCCCTACTCTTCCACCTTTCTTATCCCCTTCCAAGTATTCAATTTGGACTAATTTGAATATTAGATTGCTTACTAGTATCTTTCTTAGTAAGAGGCTATAAATAAATTAATATGTATGAATTTATATATACACAATTATTTCTATATATAGTTATATAATTTTATATATAACACATATTTATATTAGGCATTTACATATATATTATGTAAAGCAAGGCATCTTGGAGAAATAGTAAATTCTTAAATTATCTTCAGAGGACAGAATATGTGTAAGTAAATGAAGGAAGGAAATAAATATATCTGTTTTAGTCCAATTAGAAGAGAGAAACCACACAGTAATTTTAACAAAAGCAAGTTTAATATAAAGAATTACTATTTATAACGGGATTTGAGTAACGAGAAACTGAATAGTAAGAAGGAAAATCTACAGGCTGTAGAAATAGGTACTAGGGCTAAGATACAACACTGAAAAAAAAAAGGCCGTGTCAAGGCAGAGATCCAAACCTTACTAGAGAAGGCACAGTCTTGGATCACAGAATAGCAGAGAAGTCACTGTGGTATCACACTGGCAGAAGTTGTGAGAAAGATGCCCTCCAACTTCCTGAAATCTGCCCCCTAGGGTGTCCTGAAGGTGCCTCCCCTGTGACATTCTGGTACAACAGCACAGAAGCAAGTGCCAGGGAAAGCTGCGGCCACAGGATACTTCTGCCTGCTGTGCATCTTCAGGGTCCAGGCTTTAGAAAAACTACCAGTATGGCATGAACCTGGAGCTGGAGAAAGCTGAAGGAGTTCAGCATTGGGATGGCCCAGTGTCTGCAGAGCAGGAGGCCAGACAACCTGTGCGTGCTGCAGGAGCCTGCCCCTGAGCACACTGGAATCAGAAAGTGGCCCTTTCTCCTTGTGCTGTCTCTAGCATACGCTCTATAGACAAAATTTAACACCATGTCAGCTGACAAAGGAAAGATATTTAAGGACCCAGATCCATTTTTGCAGTGTAGCAACAAAGGTGGAATTTAGAGCTGAGAATAAATAATGTAATGTGCTAAGAATAGAAGAAGGAAGGAAGGAAGGAAGAAAGGAAGGAAGGAAGGAAGGAAGGAAGAAAATAGGGAGGGAAGAAAGTCACATAAAGGAGCCCCATTTTTAGACCACTATTTTATTTTACTTTTTTTTAGAGATTTTTATTTATTTATTTGACAGAGATCACAAGTAGGCAGAGAGGCAGGCAGAGAGGGAGGGGGAAGCAGGCTCCCACTGAGCAGAGAGCCTGATGCAGGGTGATCCCAAGACCTTGAGATCATGACCTGAGCCAAAGGCAGAGGCTTAACCCACTGAGCCACCCACGTGCCCCTTTAGACCACTATTTTAATGTTTTTCTTTGACTTCCCTTCATAGCCAAAGTATAAGCTATGCAAAGAAACCATTCTCGGGGCACCTGGGTGGCTCAGTGAGTTAAAGTCTTTGCCTTCAGCTCAGGTCATGATCCTGGGGTCCTGGAATCCAGCCCGGCATCAGGCTTTCTGCTCATCAGGTAGCCTGCTTCCTCCTCTCTCTCTCTGCCTTCCTCTCTGCCTATTTGTGATCTTGTCTGTCAAATAAATAAATAAAATCTTAAAAAAAAAAAAAACAACATTCTCATTGTCTAGAGAATGAACTCATCTTAAATTGGATTAAAATTGGTTGATAAGTTTTTTGTTCAGTTGTGTGTATGCATATGTCATATATTTTTCTTATTTTGAGTCAAAATCAAAAAGTTTGAAAACCATGGATCAAGGTAAATCTTTTCAAGGGATCAAACAACAAACCCTTTTGCATGTGTAAATTGTAGTGGGTTTTTTTTTAAGATTTTATTTATTTATTTGAGAGGGAGCATGAGAGGAAGGAAAGCACGAGAGAAAGAGAGAGAAAGAAAGAGACCATGAGAAGGCAGTAGAGAGAGGGGAAGTAGACTCCACTGAGAAGAGAACCTGATCTGGGACTTGGTCCTAGGCCCCCAGGATCATGACCTGAACCAAAGGCAGACACTTACCCAAATGATCTACCTAGGCAGCCCAGTTGTGGTCATTTTTAATACTATTTAATCATGCCCATTATATCTGGATTTACTAATCTTTACACTTTGGGGTTGTTGAATTCAGTTAACTCATAAAAAATTTCCCTGCTCATGGTTGAACAATATTATGTCACATATATATGAGCCAACCAATGAAAAACAGATAATCAAACACGTAAGAATAAAACTTTATGTATAAACCAAAAATGAAATATCAAAACTTTATATTGGGGCTACAAAATAAATACTTTTGGTAGACCCAAGTATTTATATACATATTCAAAAGTGGTCATTACATTATTCAGTCTATGATTTTTTAAATTTCTTTTTTTTCTACCTTTTTCCTCTTTTGAAATTAAAAATATTTTTTACTTCAAAATAAAGTCAGGTTTAAGATTGAAAATACTTTGAATTTGTTTGATTATACAAGATAATATAAAGTGGCCTACTCTTAACACTATATTCCAAAACTTCTTGTGAATCCTAAAAATGGAAATGTCTTTTACAGATTTATTTAGATATGGTTTTCCAATCTATGAAGATGAACTGAGTGGGGGAAAAAAAAACCATGAAAATTTGATTTATGGAACATTTAAATTTGAAATTTTTTAAAGATTTTATTTATTTATTTGACAGAGAGAGATCACAAGTAGACAGAGAGGCAGGCAGAGAGAGAGGGGGAAGCAGGCTCCCCACTGAGCAGAGAGCCCGATGTGGGGCTGGATCCCGGGACCCTGGGATCATGACCTGAGCCTAAGGCAGTCTTTAACCCACTGAGACACCCAGGCGCCCCTGTTTAATGGAACATTTAGAGCAAAATACTAATTGGTTATTTCTAAGCCAATGCAATAACATAATTAGAACAATTCAATGTTGTCAATTGGGACTTTAGAGGATTTTTTCAAATTAGTAATAAACAGAGTTTGTAGTTCAGCTACTAAATTTGACACATTGTAATAAATGCATCTAAGGATAGTTTAAAAATGTTTAGGTAAAAACTTAGAGAAGTTCATTTCCCATCTCCAAGGAAAGTGTATGATGAATTGTAAAATACAGCCCTGAGCTGGTTTCTGGTTTCATGATTAAAAGTTGCCAAGAACCAAGTAAGTCCTAAATATTAACTAGAACTATCAAATCCATAGCAAGTTAGTGGAGTAAGACTCTATAAGCCAACTAAATCAGTCTACACGTACAGGAAACACCTCATTATCAAGGAAACTTGACACCAATCATAATCCTCCAACTCAGCTTTAGTTAAATAACAGGAGCTGCCAGTTTTATGAAGGAAAACACCAACTTCCTAGCCAATCAGACCCTGTTTCTGCATCATCTTCCTGACATTCTGTATAACTTCCTCTTGCCCCAGATTCTTGGGGAAGAGTGCTCCACTGATTGTGAGGTGCTATACTTCCCCATCCTGTGGATTGTGTTCCCTTGAATAAAGGACAGCAAGGTTGTTACTAAATTGTTTTAGTTTTGTCATTTGACTGTGACTATCTCACATGTTGGGAAGTATAAATAGAAAGCATTATTATGTTTTGTGAGATTATATTCCTAGTGAGATGCACAGATGAAATTATAACCACTTCTACTCAATCTGATCTGTAGCATATAGATTGACCTCAATATTTCTGTAAGACAGAGGACATTTGGGTATAAACTATTAATTATATACCTCTGCTCCTAATAATAGTAGTTCCTAATACTTGCTGAATTTTAACAGTTATAATGAAATCAACAATGAAAGCATATGTACTCATGTAGATTTGTATATCTATATAGATATGCTAAATATCTATATCGCTGCTTTCATCAATAAAATGATGAGATTATAAATTGCAACAGAAAATATTTCAACAAAACTTCAAAATTCATGCAATCCTATTATATATCAAATAATTAAATTGTATGTCTGAAAATTGTTAGAGATAGTGAGGAAAATTATGCTACAGTTGTTTTCCTCTTACATATCTCAAGAAAACTGTAACCTTCTAAGGAGAGGATACAGGATACAGTTTTTAAAATCTGTACTTTAAAAAAACCTGAAGTGTTGATGACAAAAGTTATTTTTGTAATCTAAAGTCTTTTAATGACAAGTCAAATAATGGATGTAATAAAACAGTTGTTTTTTTCCTAGCCTCTTAGAGAACAAGGAAACACAAAATGTACATTTTAAATGGAAAATTCTGTTTCTAAACAAAACATATTGTCTTGATATTTTTCTTATTTCAATTTCAATTGTTTTTATGTTTAATACAAAAACAAAAACAAAAAAAGAAGCATAGCCCAAATGAAAGGACAGTGAGCATTTATTTAAAAAAGGCCTCCATAGCAGCATGATATCTCATGTATTTATGTTATTACATTTAAGAACTGACTCTCTTATCTAATCACATTGAAGGTGTCAGAGAAGTACCAGCAAACAATGCTTGAAACATTCCCTTAATCGTTTTCCTGCAGTGGTGCACAAAATGCTGTAAATAATTGGAAACAAATTGTATCTATCTGAGCAAAAGAAACAAACTACATGCACTTAAATACAACAATTGAAGACTATTTTCATCAGAAACAAATAAATGAATGTGGATATCTTAGATATCAAATATGGCCAGCTCAAAGGAAATAAATAACAGATATTTTATAACTACCAAAAAAGAGAAAGATTTGTATATAAAACTTCCACTTACATTTAGCAGAGAATAAAATGTTACATAGAATCCTGAATGGAAAACAACATAGAGAAACCTTTTCAATGTCTGTATTAATCACAAATTTAAAATGTTACTTTTCGATTTTATAATTGGTTAACTTTTTAAAATCATAATATCCTGTGCAGTGACATAATATGATCATTTATATTGCTAATTGGAATTCATATATCTTTATTTCTTTTTAGAAAACAGTTCAACAATATGTATCAGACTTATTTGTTGTTGTTTTTAACCTTGACTCTACCATATTTTTTTAGTAAAGTAGTAACTAGAAAAAAAATACAAATTCTGATTGTATAGCTTGAACACATCTGTGTAACCAATGAAAAATAAAAAGTAAGTTAAAATAACTATCCAGTCATTATTCACTCAAAGTATCCTTGGTTTAACACCATGGACACTACCATTATTTTTTCAAATCCAAGGAAATAATAATGTTCCCACCAATAATGTCTGAGAAGTCCTATCCTCCATATCTTTGTCAACACTTGCTATTATCAAGTGTTGTTTTGTTATATTTTTGCAAATTTAGCCATTCCACTGGATATCTAATTGAAAATTTTATTTTATTTATTTATTTTTAAAGATTTTATTTATTTATTTGACAGAGATCACAAGCAGGCAGAGAGGGGAAGTAGGCTCCCTGCCGAGCAGAAAGCCGGATGTGGGGTTCGATCCCAGGACCCTGAGATCTTGACCTGGGCCGAAGGGAGAGGCTTAACCCACTGAGCCACCCAGGCACCCCCAATTGAAAATTTTAACTTGTATTATTTTATTGAAAACTAATAAAGCTGAATACTTATTCATTTATCTGTAAATTAGTAGGCTGTCTTTCTATATTCTAGATATAGTAGTCATTTATACATGACCAGAGTTATATAATGCCTTTATATATAATTTATATACTTACACACCTTATATAATAATGTTTTTTTCTCTGTTTCTTTGCAGGTACAATTCTCATAATCTAACTGTGGTATGCAAATGTGGATTTCTTCCCATGGCTTTTTAATAATTCTTGAGTGTTGACTAAGAATCCCCTTTATGTATATAGAATGCCAATGCAGTAAAATCCTTCCTTATCATGTGTAAGTTCTGATGATTATCACAAATATATAAACATGAAATCACTACCATAACTGAGATTAAAAAAAAAAAAAACTTTCATCACACTCAAAAGAAACCCTTGTGCTCCTTCCAGCCAATTCCCACCCCCAGACCCACTGATCAGACCAAGATTCCATTCTAAACAAGTAATACAGTATCTCTGAGGAGACAGGTAGGAGGAAACAAGCCAAGTGAGAAAAAGGATTCAAAGAGGAAAATGGGAACAACTGTCAAATGGACATAATAACTCATGTGAGATGAGAACTGAATTAGAACCAACATTTGGCTTTCTCAAAATGGAGGTTATTGACAAGAGCAGTTTCTGTGGAGTAGCTGAGATGACCTGACTGGAGTAGTTCTAGGGGGAAATGAGAGGAAAAAGAATAGGGCTTAGTGAACATAATGATGCAACTCTTTCAAAGAATTCTGACACCAAAATGAACAAGAGAAAGGAGGCAATAGCTTATCTCATAGATCTCATACCCATGACTCTTTCCCTCATTCATCTACCCTCTGTCACACTGGTCTTTTGCTGTTTCTCAGTATTGCAGGTCATTCTCCCCACTGTTGGTTCTTTTGTCTGCTTGGAATGCTTTCTTCCATATAGCCTCTGGCTAAACTTCCCTCACATTTGCTCAAATATCTTCAAAGTTTGGCATTCCCTGTCTATTCTTTTAAAATTTCATCTCTCTCCTTCCATGCTCAACCTGCTTCATTTTTCTTTTTCTTAGCACTCAATACTTTCTAATATAATGTGCAATTTATTTATGATGTCTACTCCATTGTCTGTCTTCTCTGCTAGTCAAGGTAGCAGGAATCTTTGTTTTGTTCACAGATGCAATGTAAGCACCTAGAAGATTGTCACAGAGTAAGTGCTCAAAAAGTATTTGTTGGGGTACCTGGGTGGCTCAGTGGGTTAAAGCCTCTGCCTTCAAGCTCAGGTTGTGAAGATCACGACCTGTGGGTCCTGTGATCAAGCCCCGCATCGGGCTCTCTGCTCAGCGGGGAGTATGCTTCCTCCTCTTTCTCTGCCTGCCTCTCTGCCTACTTGTGATTTCTGTCTGTCAAATAAATAAATAAAATCTTGAAAAAAAGTATTTGTTGAATAAGTAATTGAAATCAAGATGGAAAATAATGGCTTTGAACAGACCAATAGAAATCTGGAACTTTTCAGGGAATGATGAAATATGTCTTGTTTTGGAGTTCAAAGAAGGCTGGATACATGGAGCTGTGAAGTGGCTATGCTATATTTTGTCTTCTGGAGGAGTAGCAGAAGAAAGAGTATTCCAAAAGAGCATTGCAGGGGTGAGAGGGTAAATTAATTAAATCATGTTCCTCTATATGGAATATTTTTCCAGTTAGCAGGCAAAATTTTTTTCAGAGGGTCAGGGAAACATAAATTTTAAGAAGGAAGACCAGGTACAGTTTCATTAACAGGATTTGGGCAGTGACTCACTTAAATGTGTTAATTCTGCACTTATACCTATAGCACAATGTATGCTGATGTGATTAAAAGCATGGTTGACATAATAAAAAATAGTATGAGTCAGCAAAAATGCTAGAGAATAACACCACAGCCTAAAAACAAGCCTGTTAAAACAAATACAAAAAAAAAAAACCCTGAAAAACACATGTCAACAAAGCAACAAATAATTGCATATTAGCATCAGGATTTTCAAAAACAGATATTTAAACTGCATATTCAAATGACATATTTCACATGCCAATGAGTATTTAGATTTGCAATTATCCCTTTTCATGTAGAAGTATCTTTTAAATTATGCAAATAAGTTATTTGCATACATAATGTGGGCACTCCCTCTGAATATTGGGTTTGTTTGAAAATTGCTAATGGTAGCAGAAACAATTTACCTTCTGAGAACTGCAAACATCAAAAATTCAATTTGTTTAGTGTATTTTCATGAAATACAGAAATTTTTAATTTTTAAAAGCAAGAATATGTCCCTTTGATGTAAATTTATTTATTTATTTATTTGTAGTGTATTGAAATATACATAACATTAAATTTACCATCTTAACCATTTTATTTTATTCATTCATTTTTAAAGATTTTATTTATTTGAGAGAGAGTGAGTGAGGGAGAGAGAGAGAGCATGAGTGAGGGCGGGGGTAGAGGAAGAAGGAGAAGCAGACTCCCTGCTTAGCAGGGAGCCCAACTTGGGTCTTTATTCCAAGACCATGGGATCATGACCTGAGCCAACCAAAGGCAGACACTTAACCCCTGAGCCACCCAGGTGCCACCATCTTAACCATTTTTTTAAAGGTTTTATTTATTTATTTGACACAGAAAGAGAGATCACAAGTAGGCAGAGAGACAGAGATAGAAGGGAAAGCAGGCTCCCTGCTGAGCAGAGAGCCCCATGCAGGGCTTGATCCCAGGAACCTGAGATCATGACCTGAGCTGAAGGCAGAGGCTCAACCCACTGAGCCACCCAGGCGCCCCCATCTTAACCATTTTTAAGTGTACAGTTCAATGGTATGAACAATACACTCACATCACCAACATCCATTCCCTAAATTTTTGTCTTTTACATCTGAAACTCTATGTCTATTAAAAAATAACTTCCAATTTTTCCTCCTCCAACCCCTGGCAACCAACATTATACTACTGTCTTTATGATTTTGACTAAGTATAAGTGGAATTCATACAGCATTTGTCTTTTTGTGACAGGCTCATTTCACTTAGCACAATGTCCTCAAGATTCATCCATGCTGCAGTATATTGAAGAATTTCTTTCCTATTAAGGCTGAATGGGGTGCCTGGGTACCTCAGTTGGTGTGCCCAACCGTTGATATCAGCTCAGGTCTTGGTCTCAGGGTTGTGAGTTCAAACCCCACATTGGGCTCCATATTGGAGCTTAAAAAAAAGGCTGAATAATATTCCATTTATGTATATACTACTTATTTATTCATTAATCGATGGACATTTGGTTTGCATCCATGTTTTAGTGTTCATGAATAATGTTGCTGTGAACATAGGTTACAAATACCTCTTTAGAACCTTGCTTTTGGTATTTTGGGGTATATATCGAAAAGTGAACTTTCTGGGTCATATGGTAGTTCCTTTTTAGAATTTTTTGAAGAACTCCCATACTGTATTCCATAGCAGCCATACCATATTACAGTCACACCAATAGTGCTCAAGCATTCCAAATTCTTTACACCTCATTGCCAAAACTAACTTCCTTCCTTCCTTCTTCATAACTATCCAAATGGGTATGAAATGTTATTTCATTGTAGTTTTTTTTTTTATGTTATGTTAGTCACCATATATTATTTTTTGATGTAGTGTTCCATGATTCGTTGTTTGCGTATAACACCCAGCACTCAGCATTGTATGAGTGCTGGGTGTATATCTTTGATACCCATCACCAGGCTCACCTATCCCCCCAGCCCCTTCACTTCTAAAACTTTTGATCTGCATTTCTCTAAGCTCTGGTATATTTGATTGAATAATTTTGGCAAGGGTGCCAAGACCATTCAGTGGAGAAAGGACAGACTTTTCAACAAATGATATTGGGAAAACTGAATATCAACCTGTAGAAGAATGCAATTAGACTCTTACCTAACACCATGTACACAACTAATTCAAAATGAGTCAATGATCTAAATATAAGACCCGAAATAAGAGCTTTAACTTTTAGAAGAAAACATAGAACAAAAGCTTCACAACACTGGATTTGGCAATGATTTCTTGGATATAACACTAAATACACAGGCAACAAAAGAAAAAAAAAGCAAATTGGACTTCATGAAAATAAAAAATTGTGCATCAAAAGGCACTATCTACAGAGGAAAATTCATTTTGAAGGGAAAAACTGGTCTATAATTAAAATAGGACATCACAGGGGCGCCTGGGTGGCTCAGTGGGTTAAGCCTCTGCCTTCAGCTCAGGTCATGATCCCAGGGTCCTGGGATCGAGCCCCACGTCTGGCTCTCTGCTCCTTGGGGAGCCTGCTTCCTCCTCTCTCTCTCTGCCTGCCCCTCTGCCTACTTGTGATCTCTCTCTCTGTCAAATAAATAAATAAAATCTTTAAAAAATAATAAATAAAATAAAATAGGACATCACAAATTGTGATACTCATAAATCAAACGGATCAAATAAGTTAGAGAAAATCATAAAGTTGGCCAAAATGCAAGTATTTTTTCTAGAAATTAGTGAAAATTTATGTATATTATTTCCACTCCACACTACATTTTCCTGACACTATTTTTGCTTAGTTTTGTTATCTAAGAAATTATTTAACAATAAAACCTTTAAAAGAAAGACCTCACCATTTTATATATACAAATTATCTATAGGCTATGTTGTAAGAATGATTATCCAATAAATATTTTGATCCAAATAAATATTTTTGACTTAATATGTACAAAATATTCTGATAAACATTGAGCTCAATTCTAAAACTAAGTGATTTCTGCCACCAAAGAGTTTACCATCAAATGAAAAGACCAAGAAATGATGTTGTAAAGCACTTACATACCTGACAACCACTAAAAGGTATGCACAATGAAGTAGTCCAGATAAGGAAGAGATTTTATGTGATCAAGGAAGTAAATTAGAATTAGTATTGAGGAGTGCCTGGGTGGCTCAACTGGTTGAGCGTCTGTCTTCGGCTCAGGTCATGATCCCAGAGTCCTGGGATCAGTCCCATATTGGGCTTCTTGGTCAGCGGAGAGCCCGCTTCTCCCTTTGCCTGCCACTCCCCCTGTTTGTGCATGTGCTCTCTGTCAGGTAAATAAAAATCTTAAAAAAAATAAAAAGGAATTAGTATTGAAACTGAGTCATGGAAATGCAAATGTTCTTTAGAAGATAATTTTTAATAGTTTAAAAAAATATTTTCAGAAGTAGATGCTTGCACACCATTAAAGGCAACATTTTAGGAGAATATGTATTCATAAGTGATTAACAAAAGGAAATCAAGCCAGTAGAAATCAAAATAAGCAAATAAACATCACATTAACTAGGCATATATAAAACACCTAAATTGAAAAGACCAAAAAAAAAAAAAAAAGGAATAACCTAACCTTAAAATTGTGATTTTAAAAATTTCTAAATCCTTTAGTGTTTTTTCAATGATGTAAACATCCTTATCTATTTAGAGATACTACATCCATTATTAAATTCTCATTATTATAATCTTGGTTACTTTGTACTGCTTCAAGGTATAAAAAGTACAAATTGATTTTTGTTCAATACTATAATGAAACATTAATTCATTAGGATATACATACATTAGGATATATTCATTTTTGGTCCATTTAATTTTCCCTTGGAAAATCTCATAACAATATTGGATATGTTTTATATTATATATCCAAATTAAAATATATTTTGGAGGGGCACCTGGGTGGCTCAGTGGGTTAAAGCCTCAGGTCATGATCCCAGGGTCCTGGGATCAAGCCCCACATCGGGCTCCCTGCTCGGCAGGGAGCCTGCTTCCCCCTCTCTCTCTGCCTGCCTCTCTGCCTACCTGTGATCTCTGTCTGTCAAATAAATAAATAAAATCTTAAAAAATATATATATATATTTTTGGATATTTCAGAATAGAAATATATTTTAATATATATTATATATTATATATTATAAATATATATATTAATATATATCCAAATATGAAATATTTGGATATTTCAGAATAGATATTTAACAAAATCATCTAATTTAATTCAACAGCTTTATACTGTCTAAAATCAAAACCAAATTATAGTAATGATTGAATTTTCACCTGAATGAAATCTTGGAATGAGATATTTACCTGATTTAAAGTTATGAAAATCTTATTTTAAAAATAAATCTGAAAGAAATATTTCAATATTAAAAGTATAAAGATGTTACATCACTATGTTGTATACCTGAAACTAATGAAACATTGTATGTAAACTAGACTCTAAATAAATAAATGTCTTTAAATAGTTCGTTATAAAATCAGTTGGACTAAAGCGGTAAAAAATTGTCTATTAAAAGAAATGTTTGTACAAATTAATGTTTGTACGAAGGCTTATTTAAATATAAATTTAATTTAAAACAACATGATAGTACTACACGCATATTAGAATGACAAGAGTCCAAAACACATGGTCACTTTGAAAGACAGTTTGACAGTGTCTTATAAAACTAAATATATTTTTACCAAAGTTCAAAGTTTACATAAGAGTTTACTCTGGGTATTTTCTGAGTTTTAACAGCTGTATAATGACAGTAGCTATGATTGATGTATCATACAGAATAGCTTCACTGCCCTAAAGATCTGTGATCTTTTTATTCATCCATCCCTTGAACCTAACTTTTGGCAACCACTGATCCTTTTATTGTCCTTTTATTGTTTTTTTAGTTTTGCCTTTAGAATTTTAGAAGGTCATATATTTGATATCATACAATATGTAGCCTTTTCAGGTTGACTTCTTTCACTTAGTTACATGCATTTCAATTTCCTACATGTCTTTTCAAATCTTGATAGCTCTTTTTTTTTTTTTCTTTCTTTCTTTCTTTTCCATTGAATAATATGCCATTGTCTGGAAGTTCTACAATTTATTTCTATATTTACCTGGTAAAGGACATTCTGTTTGCTTTGAAGTTTTGATAATTCTGAATGAAGTTGATACAAATATTTTCATGCAGCTCTTTTTGTATGGGACATAATTGTTCAACTCATTTGGGAAATATTAAAAATTATGATTGTGGACCAATAAAAACAAAATTTGATTTTTAAAAAGTCTAAGAAAATTTATAAATCTCTGAAAAAACTGAATCAAGAAACAAAGGAAGAAATATGTTTAAAAGATCAACAGAGACCACTTCAGATCCTCTCACTTTTCAAATATAATATTAAGACATTACCATGAATATTTTTATGTTAATGTACATGAAAGTTTAGATGAAATGAACAGGTTTACATTCAAATATAACTTAAAAAACTGATATGAGAAAAC
This sequence comes from Mellivora capensis, assembly GCA_004024625.1. NCBI lineage: Eukaryota > Metazoa > Chordata > Mammalia > Carnivora > Mustelidae > Mellivora > Mellivora capensis. The sequence goes on from PISX010009662.1 coordinate 55,245, forward strand.
AGAAAATTGGATATTACATCTCTCTAAATTATTAATAATTAAATATTAATGTTTCACAAATAAAACTCATGAATGAGTTTCTGTAAGAAATTTTTCCATATTTTTATGGTACAGTCTATTCCAAACTTATGTAAACTATTCCAGAATTTTAAGATAACACCCAAATCTCATTAAATTTTGCAGATAATTGGATCACATATTGTTATGTAAGTCCTATGGAGTTCTACCCCCCTGCCTTTTTTTTTTAATTTTTAAAAGATTTTATTTATTTATTTGACAGAGATTACAAGTAAGCAGAGAGGCAGGCAGAGAGATTGAGAGGAGGAAGCAGGCTCCCCACTGAGCAGAGAACCCAATGTGGAGCCTGATTCCAGGACCCTGAGATCATGACCTGAGCTGAAGGCAGAGGCTTTAACCCACTGAGCCATCCAGGCGCCCACCCCCCTGCTTTTTTTTAAAGTGTTGCAACTTTTCTCTTTACCTTAAGCTATTTAGATAATATCTTCAAATGGTCTCCAAATGATTCAGAAAACATTAAAGGTCCATAGTGAAAAATGTGCTCCCTGGTTCCCTCTCCCCATCCCCCCTCCCCACCTTACCTCACCCCATCTCATAGTTATCCAGTTTCATCCTATCTCACTTCCTCAGGAAAAGTCTTATAAAGTCTTGATAACAAGAATTGGCCAGGGCATTACCAGAAAATAATATCAGAGAATAATTTCTCTCTTATCATAAGTGAAAAAAAAAACAAGCCAAATATTAACAAATTAATAAAATGATAATACAACAAAAAACAACATATTCGTGCTGCATTTATTTTAGCAACATAAGGTTGGTGTAACTTCAACAAATCAATTTAGGTAATCTTAACATATTACCTGAAATAGGAAAAATTCACTTGATTACCCCAATAGTCATAGAAAAATAATTTGATAAAATTGAATACCTGTTTATGACAAATATCTCAGAATACTAGGTATAAAATGGGATTATCGTTGCTCTAGTAAAAAATACTTTTTTTTGCTTAATAATGAAATAGTATATACTTCCAAAATCAAAGCTCAGATGAGAATATTAATTACTCTTGCTTTTATTCAATATGTTGCTGGTGACCCCCAAAAATAAGTCAAAAGTAGATAGAAAATTTTAAAATCTATGGTTAAGCAATTTAAATTAGTAAGTAAATACAGCAATACCACTTAATAAACATGATATACAAAAATTATCTATGTACATACAAAAACTATTTAGAAAAATGAATATCAAAAAAACTAATACCTGAGGATAAATCAAGTAAAAAATGTGACAGGTCTCTACTTAGAAAATTAAAGTAAATATTTAACAGAAATTGTAGAAAGTCAAAATAATGGAGTGTATGTCATGTTAGCAGTTTGGAAAACATGATATTATAAAAATATTAGTTATATGTAATTGATATCTAGATTCAAGATGAAAAATAAATATTCACATTGTTTTGGAGTTTTTTTTGCTTGCTTTGGTCAAAATTATACAAACTAATTCTAAAATTTAATGAAAATGAAAGGAACCAAGAATAGTCAAAAGTTTTGAAGAAAACCAAATATGGAAGATTGCACCAGCAAATAATCAGTACTCATTATCAATGTATGTAGAGAGATTAATGCAATGTGACATGGAAACAAAGAAAGACAGTAAAACCAATGGGACAGAATAGAGAGACTAAAAAAAAGATTCATGCTTGTGTGAACAACTGATTTATGAAAAAGATAACCCTGTCCAACAGCAAAGAAAATGTGTTTTATAATGTCTCTGTGTCAATTGGTTATACATATTTTTAAAATTAACTATTGATCATACTATAAACAAATATCAGCATAAGATTTTTATAGCTCTAAATAATAATTAGATCTCAGAACAAATAAAAGAAAAAATATCTTTATGATCTTGTGGTAAAGTCTGAATGTCCTAATGAGAATATCTATTTATTTATTTCATCATTTATTTCTCTTAGTAATATTTTGTGCTTTATTTTGCCCAAGTGTTTTATATCTTTTGTTCAAAAAATATATTTCT